>PVJS01065148.1:0-10052 GCA_004027185.1 Glis glis
TTTGAAACCGGGTCTCACGAAGTTGCGGAAGCCTCACTAAGTAGAAAGAGAGAGAGAGAGAGACAGGGAGAGAGAGAGAGAGAGAGAGAGAGAGAGAGAGAGAAGGAGAGAGCTGAGGCTGGCCGCGAACCGGATCCTCCAGTCTCCGCCTCCCAAAGTACTGGGATTACAAGCGTGCGCCACCATGCCTGGCTTTTTGCGGTTTTTAAAAGTGTGTCTTCTGCAACAAAGATGAAATTTATTTTATGTATCCAGAAATAGAGAATCAAAGCTGAGCATTTTCAGTGAAACCTTCTAGGAAATATATTTCTGGGAAATTTAATAAAGAAATCCCTCATGTGTTAAATCTATCCCAAGATTATAAGAGAAATTCCTATAGAAAAACATGGTGGTGCAGATTTTTATGAATTTTCACCACAGAAAAGACAGAACAAATAAGATGCTAGAAATATTGACAGAAAACCATGAATGATATTTTAAAAAATTAGACAAAAATAATTTTATCTCAGGAATCTCAGACATGGGTAGTTTGGGCCCCAGCACCCATCAGCAATATGACTGGCCCAATACCAGTAACTATGTAATGGTAGTGTTGAAGATAAAAGAAGAGAGAAACAGAACTGTGAGTGAACGAAGAATCAATCACATGCACAGTAGGCATCTGGGGAGACCAATGTAGGAACACACGAGTTGAAAATTAAGTACAAAATGACAAAAGGGAAGAGCTGGGCAAATATGGGACAATCTGGACATTATAACAAAGATTACAATTGATTTGAGAAGGAAAACAAAAATTTCAAGGAGCTAAAAATTATAGACCTCCTCCTCTGAAAAGGAGAAAAAAGGAGGACAGTAAGAGAGAGAGAAAGCATCACTCATTGGACACCAGTGAACATTTCTGGGACATTCATTACCCTAAACTCTTATAACTAAAGAGAATTAGCATTTATCCTGCTTCCCTGATAATATACATATATGATATATCTGACATACATTTCACAATATATCAGGTGCAATTTATATATATATCAGAAAAGATATAAATATATACATATATTTTATAATTTTATTATATTATAAAATTATATTATTATATATTATTATATTATAAATATTAAATATATGTTTATATTTATCTATTTCTGGTTTGCCAAGTAGGTCTAAAGAATGAGAAAAGTTCTTTTATTAAAAAATTTTAGGTAATAAATGCAGAAAGGAATATACGATTAGAATGTAGAATTGGACTCCAATGCACCAATAAAAGCACGTTAAAAAATTATAGAATTGGAAGATTATCGTTTTATAATCTTTAAATACCATCAATAGATGGTATGCTGGGTTAAATTATGTTGACAAGCTGAGGCTAAAAACTATGTTTACTAGAATCCCCTTCCTTGGTAGGCCCACAATAGAGTTGACTAAAAGAGTAACTTGCCCCAAATGTAAAAGGCAATGTGAAGCCAACAATGATTTTGGAGGTTCATTATAGTTTCACAATGTTACAGACCAATGCACGTTGCTGGGTGAACTATTCATGTCCTAATTTGCTTCTGCTTTGCGTGAGGCTCATCTTTCTAATGGCGAGACAGGTGGTCCGCAGTGTCCCCAGGCTCACCACAAGGCCTTGGGCTACACACTCACAGAGAAGCATGCTTTCCCAGAGACTCCACTGACTTAGCTCTCCCTGATCCCTCTCCTCATCCAGCTTCACTGCCTATCCATGCCTGGCTCCTGTGGTACCCCTGGCTGAGAGTAGCTGGCTGTTTCTTTGCTCCTACCACATCATCCTTCCAGACTTCTGCCTTTTTGGCTCCTCCCTCATATGTATTGGTCACATTCCTATAATAAATCCTTTGTTACCACAGTGGACACACTGGCTCGGTTTTCTGACTGGATTCTGATTGATCGAGATGGTAGAATCAGTAAAAACATAGAGGTGATTGGAGAAGTTACAAGGAAGGAATCAGGATATCCAAATCTGAACACTTGGCTCCCTTTACATGAATAAAAGAAAGATTATAAATATCATAAACCTCCCGATTTGGGGTAATATGAATATACAGACTACCTACTCAGACCAAAGAAAAATAAACGGAATCTAATTAGACCTTTAGGTTTGACTTCCAGAGTTCAGGAGATTACAGGGAATAGTGCAGCAAGGAAAACATTACGAGGAAACCATCAGCCAGCCAATTCCAGATCTCAGAATGTCCACAAGAAAACTGCTAAACTGCTTTCAGCAAGTCAGGGTCATAACCAAAATAAAGAAGGAAAGAAGGAAGGAAGGAAGGAAGGAAGGAAGGAAGGAAGGAAGGAAGGATGGAAGGAAAGGAGGGAGGGTCTGGTGTATCATGTAGTTTCTCATGATCATAACAAATAGCTGAGAAAATTATCGTACAGAGATTATTTTGGCTCACAGTTTCAGCGGTTTCAGCCTACCATCAGTTAGCTCTGTTGCTTTTGGGCCGGTGTTGAGGTGACACATGATGGCAGGGGGCCCGTGGTGGAGTGAAGGCACTCACCTCATGGCTAGGACATAAAAGACAGGA
Source organism: Glis glis (assembly GCA_004027185.1). Lineage (NCBI taxonomy): Eukaryota > Metazoa > Chordata > Mammalia > Rodentia > Gliridae > Glis > Glis glis. The sequence goes on from PVJS01065148.1 coordinate 2,550, forward strand.
AGAGTAGGGACCTGGCTTCCCCACTATCCCCTTTGACCGGATGATCTTCTCCATTATCTCCCCATGACCTGAAGATCTTACTTTTTTTTTCCTGAGGATTGAACCCAGAGAACTCAGAGACAGTCTACCTCTAAGTTACACCTCCAGCCCTTTTTAATTTTTTGTTTTGAAACAGGGTCTCACTAGGTTGCTAAGAGTCTTGCTAAGTTGCTGAGGCTGGCCTTGAGCTTGTGATCCTCCTGTCTCAGCCTCCCAAGTACTGGGATTACAGGTGTGCACCACCATGCCTGGCTTAGGCTCCATTTCTTAAAGGTTCTACCACCTCCAAATAGCATTAAACTGGTGACCAAGACTTTACTCCATGAGCTTTCCAGATCCAAACTACAGCACATGGTCTGGACTAAAAGACACCTAAAGTTAGGGTTTGACATAGAACAACCCACCATAATGATCCATGGAGTTAAGTCCAGATTCAAATACACCAATTATTAAAGCATTATTAAGGCAGTCGGGGAGATGTAAATACAGATTTATATTAGATGTTTTTAGGAAGCTTCTCTTAATTGTGTTATATCTAATAGTGCTATTATGGCTATATGGAAAATTCTATGGTGGTTTTAGATGTATAATGAAATATTTAGAAATGAAGCGAAATGACACCTGATACTTAGGATTTGCTTTAAAATGAATAAGGAAACACAAGGGTGGAAGGGCTACAGCAATAACAATGATAAATGGATGGTTGTTGAAACTGGGGGAAGGGTTCATAGGAGTGTCTTTGTCCATTTGGGCTGCTAAAACAAAAATGTCGTAAACCGAGTTCCTAAAACAACAGTTTTCTTTTCTCACAGTTCGGGAGACTGCCAGGTAATTCAGTGTCTGGTGTAGGTCCTTTTCCTGGGTCATAGCCTGTGCCTCTGGCTGTGTCTGCAGATGGTGATAGGGCAACAAGCTCTCTCGGGCCTCTTTTACAAGGACAATGATGTAATGTGTCCTCCTCCATGCATGAGGACTCAGCCTTGGGGATCCAGTCACCTCCAAAAATCCTTATCTCTTCATATTGTCACTGTGGGAGGTTAAGAAGACACAAATTCAGACCATAGCACAGGGGGGTGTTTTGGTCTTTTATTTTTCTTGTGTTTGTAATTTTTCTGTTAAAATAAAAAAAAAGGTTGGGTGTGGTGGTGGTGCACACCTGTAATTCTAGTACTTGGGAGGCTGCGACAGGAGGATGGTAGGTTCACGGCCAGCATTAGCAACTTAGTGCAGCCCTCTGCAACTTAGACCCTGTTTCAAAATAAAAAAAATAAAATAGGGCTGTGCGTGTAGCTCAGAGGTAGAAAGCCCCTGGGTTCAATCTCCAGTACCACAAAAAAAAAGGCAGAAAAAAATTGGAGAGGCATTTTAATGGATATCGATGTATTGAGTCACCAGTTGATATGGGGTGTCTCCTCTTATTGGGTTCTTGTCCAGTGGATTTCAATGAACAAAGTCCAAAGACTAATGAAGGATATAGAAATATGAAAGTTTATTTTAACTCAAGAAAGATAGAAGGCAAAAACAGCTCCTGGCACTGGGGAGGGGGAGGGTTCCCGGAAGAGAGTAATCACTGAAGCTCTTGGGAGGCAGTGGGCTTTTAAACCTCATTGAAGTCCCCATCTGTTCTTTTATGATTGGTCAGAATTGGGTAGTGGGGGAACAATGTCTTTTGCCCAATATCAATCCTAAATTTGAATTTTTATCTGGTGGGCTGGTGGGCCCTGACCTCCTGGTGCCCACTGGTCTCTCACCTCCCTACTCACCTCCCCCCACCTCATGGAAGGTGATAAAGATGGCCTTTTTGAATCCTTCCTTCCCAGGCCCTCTGCCCTGCTTCACTGTTATTAGAATGCTTTATGAAGTATTATCAGGATATTCTGGTGTATGCATTTTCAACTTAGTGTCTTGCTACACCAAAGAGGTTGGGCTTTGGAATCACACTTCGTTTAAATCACAGGCGATCTCTCCTACCCGTTCTCCACTCAAAGCACTTCTTACTCACCTGAATGATTTAAATGAATCATTTGATCTTGCTAAATCTCAGCTGGGTCAAGTGTAAAAAACTGGATAATACTTATGTCAGAGGGAATATGACAATATTTTTCGGAGAGTATCAACAGAGTGCCTGATTCACAATACTCCATGAATGTCGATTATTATTCATATTAAACTAATATTATTTTATCATTAGTACTTATTAGTACTAATATTTAGTTCGTATTTGTTAGTACTAAATATACTGTTGTGCTAATTATTAATATATTTGATGGGCAGTTGAAAACCTGTACATTTACGATAGGCTCAGGAATGTGCTAAACTGCTGGTAAAAGGGTGGAGTGGCCTGAATCAGGAGATGGCAAGAGTTTTCCAGAAGTAAAAGGTTTTTCAAATTCTTTCTAGAACATTCCTTCTTCATTTTGCTATTTCCTCTCTTCTGAGTCTTTTGTTTGGTGACTTGGTGTTTCTGACACTTCAGACACTGTCTGGCATACAAAGTGGTTTTCTGCACTGTAGCTCCATCTCACTCAGCCAGCTGCCTTAAGTGACTGACTTGTCGGCCTTTGCAACAGGAGTCTCTTCCATCAACCATCTCATTATATTCTGGATTTCATGCCAGATTGTTATCTTGAGAAATTAAATTCTGGGGAGAAAAATGGGTTGATGTGGTGGGTGAGCTTTTAGGTCCCTTTCAACAAAATGTATATCTTCCAGTCCACCCCTCAGAAAATACATCATATCAGAGGACCCTAGAGCAACCCAAAAGAGCAGTGGGAACCACATATCCAGTTTTTATCTTCCAGAAAGCGCAATTAAAAAAGGTAAATGATGCCAATGAAATTAAATATGAAAATATATTTTGTATAATTCAATATATCATTTTACCATACAATCAATATAAAAACTGAGATATTTTGTATGTTTTAAGTATGCTAAGTCTTTGAAACCTTTAAAGTCTTTAAAACCTACTGTATTATTTGCACTCCCAGCACATCGCAATTTGGACAAGGCACAGTTTACCATTGGGCTCAATTATCACATGTGCCTAGTGCCTAATGTATCAGACAGTACAGCTCTAGAGAATAGCTGTAGTCTATATTTCTTAAACAATCTATCTCTCATAGATAGATAAAAATGCTAGAATTACAAGTTAATACAGCCTGATTATACCATGGAAAAATATCAGCCATAAAATTGTGTTCGGTTTGGAAATATTACCTTCTTACAGACTTGATTTAGACTATGAAAAGTCAAAAATAAGACTAAGCCTGATAATAACAGTCATTTAGTTATTGAACAATGCCTGTATGAAGGGCATTCTAGGCACGGTCCTTTTAATGCCTGAGGCAATCCCACAGTGCAGTTATTATCACCGTATTCCCATTTTCTAACTGAGGCAACCAGGGTTTAATGAGGCTTTGTTATTTGCTGATATCACACTCGTGGCCAAATTTGGGGGAACTGGAACTTGTGTTTGATTAACTCTAATTCGCAGGGAACTTTCTCTATGACAAGAGTAGAGAAAAGAAGCCATTTTGTTTAGACTAGAATAGAAAAAATGGAAAAAAAGAGGAGAAAAATTATTAACCCTAAATATTGAGCAAATAATAGAGTGATCAAATAAGGGACAGAGAATAAGGGACTAAATGATTTTCTTACATCACCTTAAAACTCCCAACTGTTCCCTTCTTTCTCCTTCCCTTCCTTCCTTCCTTTCTTTCTTTTTTTTTTTTTTTCTGGCTATGTTGGGGATTAGCCCAGGGCCTGGTGTGTGCTAGGCAAGCCCTCTACCACTGAGCTATACCCACAGTCCCCATCTATTTCACAGAAGACTTTTTCACCCAAAACTTCTCTTCAGTCCACATGCGTGTGCAGTCGCATCTATAATTATGGAATTTACTCTATCTTAGTTAAATTTAGAATGGCTTAATGGATGACTCTCTCTAAACCCTATTACTGTCTACATAAGGTCATCTCAATATTAATGGCTTTTTAGAAAGGAAACAGTGTAAGACTACTAATAAGTACCATGTTTTATGCATATTTTATGCCAGTCACTTAAAATTTATAATGTATGTTGCTAAAACATTTATTCAATATAGATAGCTTATTTTATGCCACTTCTATTTGGTAGTACAAATATATTAAACGGCTAAAGTGTATATGCCCTTTCTATCAACATTCACTTAATGTTAATGCCTTCCAAAACACTTATGAAATAATAATAACCACCTTGCATTTGAAATAATTCCTAGTACCCCCCTTCAGCGAGCTGTGGATTTATGAAATGCAATAAGTTAAGACATCCATGTTACTGTATAGCATAAGCTGAGAAAGAAAGAAAAGTATGAGGACAGTTTGCTTCAACAACTAAATTTGCAATTTTAGAGTGGATATGATTTCTATCCTGTAGTACCCACTTGGAGAGTCAGGGAGCAGTTATCCAGGGAGAGTATAGTCTGACCTGTTATCTGAATCATATTCTTCTTCCTTCCTACTCTTTTGATAACCACATCAATGTCACAGACAAATAGAGTGACATTCCATTTTTTTCCAAATGGTATATGCCTTGATGAAAACTAATAATGGGCAAAAATTAAATAAGCAGTTTGGAAGTATTTATTGTTATTTCCAAAACACAGAAAAAGCATGATGCATAGAAACATAGAAAAATAAAGACTGATTAAAAGTAATGAGATGGCAAAGGACTTATAAAACAAAGGAGAAGATCATATGGCCATGGTAAAATGAACTAGCATGCGCAGGAAAAAATAATAACCTGGTCTGTCCATGAATGGTAACTCTTGTGTCTAGTTAAAATGTAGAGGAGAAGGAAGGAAATTAATCAGTGACAAAACTGGATAAGTTAGGCTTTTGCCAGAAAAAAAAAAATAGTCATGAGTGTTCCAGTAAGCATTTGATCATATTGGCAAGGAGGTGGGTAAAACTCATTGTTTTAAAATATGTAACTAGCATGCTTAGAGCTCTGTATTTTTATTTATAGTAATTGGTAATATGGAGAAAAATGTATTTGAAAGAGGACAGATCAAACGCAATAATGCAGGGAGAAATAGTAGGGCACAAATGAGTTGTATTCTAGAAATGTCTATGACATGGACACACAGTTTAGAATCAAGGCATTAGGCTCTTTCATAAGGAGTCATGAAAACACGACTTTAGAAATATAAATCAATTTCATGTAGGTGGGTCAGGAAAAATAAGGTAGATTTATTTTTGTCTGAATAATGCTCATACTTCTTTATAATATTTATGACAAATGCAAAAGATAAAGAACACAGGATATGCAGGTGGTAGGAAGCCCCGCCTGTGCTGGGAGCAGTTAGATTTCTACGCCAAAGATGATGACATTTTATTCATCACAATTCTGCCCAAACACTAATCTGGTTTGGATTAATTGCTTCCAAAACTACTGTATTTTAAATGTTGAAGCTGTTGTGAAATAATTAACTATGTGGCCATTTATCATAGCGTGCTTTAACGCCAAAGGGACATTAAGGCAATGAGTATTCATCAATGTTCTAATTGTAACAGAAAATGCCCTTGTTTATTATTATTACTTTAAAACATTACTTTTAACACCTAACATCCAGTTTTACCCTTTAATACTTTCTTCACTGGTATCAGGCTGGCAATGAGAGCCCCAAATTTTTTTTAAAAATGTGATAAACAGGGCCGGGCATGGTGGCACACGCTTGTAATCCCAGTACTTTGGGAGGCGGAGACCGGAGGATCCCGGTTCGCGGCCAGCCTCAGCTCTCTCTCTCTCTCTCCCTGTCTCTCTCTCTCTCTCTACTTAGTGAGGCCCTCTGCAACTTCGTGAGACCTGGTTTCAAAATAAAGTATAAAAAATAGGGCCGGGGTGTAGCACAGAGGTAGAACGCCCCTGGGTTCAATCTCTGGTACTGCAAAAAAAAAAAAAAATGTGATAAACACCTTTGTGATCGTAGGTGAGGGTGATATGGAGCTCCAACCTGCCATCAATGTAGGAGAGGTGTCCTAAACCTCAGCATTTGGCATGGATGGTGACTTCCTGGGAAGAGTGTCCTGTGTATTCTAGGATGTTTGGACTTTATTCCTAGATATCAGCAGCACTCACTCTAATTGGGACACCCAAACCGTCTCTGGACATAGCCCAGTATGTCCACCAGCACAGGGAAACATTAAGACACGCCTTCTTTTGAAACCTGCACCAATGACGTAAGCCACCAGGTATTTCACCACATTTTCAACATAAACAATTGCTAACAAAATTATGGGAGATCTCTTCAAATTGGTATTAGCTAGAGCGAAATTATGAACGTATGGGGACATATCTTTGGTTTTTGTCCATCAGCAAACGTATTCAATTATTCCTTATTTCTATTCATCTGAAATTTCCATCATTTCTGTCTGCCTGTGTGTAATTCATATTAATCACTGGCATAATTAACTCTATTATCTTGCTAGAGTAAGCAAAAAGCACATACATTTTATCCACAAACCTTTAGCTAAGTGCATTCTGTATTTCCACGTTCAAATGGATTTTTAGAAAGCCTAAGTTTCTATTAGTGTGCAGCCTCTATCTCCTCTAACTTTCCCACCTGTATACTTGTAAACACTAACTGCTCTCCCTTTCTGGCAGGAGGATGGGGGTAAAATTTGATACCTGTGCATGTCTAAACTCTCTCCTAAAAAAAGCCATGATCATTAATTCAGAAGTAAGAGGTTATAAAAGCCTAAATTGCCTTCTTAAAAATTTGAAAAATCTGTTATATCTTGAAGAACAAGGAATAGTTCATCCATTAGGCTAAGAGTTATAATGGAATTTTAAAAAGAGAAGTGACTTACTGAATTAAAAAAATATGTCCTGTGTACTCAGTCTAGTAGATTCTGTCACAACAGAAAAGGGAGGAAAAGCATAAAACAAAGCCATGGTCAATGTGGCACAGGGGAAACAGCATAGTTTCAAGTCCTAAATCTACTGATTTTAGCTGAGCTACTAGCTATGTTATTCAAATTTTCTAGATCTCAATATATTCAGTAGGGCATGCTATCATCTACTTTCAGATTTGACTTAGGGATTAGAAAGTAAAAACAGCTAACAGTTATCAGAACATCTGTATGTCCTATATTCCTAAGATGCTCTTTAACACTCTATATGTATTCTCTCTACTAATGTCAATGATGAACCAATGAGACAGGCATTGTTATTATCCCTGTTTTACAGAAAAAGAAACAGAAGCAATGAGAATAATCCTAAAAGATTCAAGAACAAAATCACATCATTTGCAGGGAAATGGAGAGAACTAGAGAACATCATGCTAAGTGATATTAGTAAGTCACTAAGAGTAAAAAATCGGATGTTCCCCCTAATCTGTGGGAGCTAGATAGAATGGGACGTAGAAGGGACTTAGAAGGGAAGAAGAAGAAATCTTTAGATGGACAAAGAAGGTGACCTAACTGAGG
>PVJS01065149.1:0-10052 GCA_004027185.1 Glis glis
TTTTTTTTTTTTGCGGTACCGGGGATTGAACGCAGGGGCTTTCTACCTCCGCGCTACACCCCCGGCCCTATTTTTTATACTTTATTTTGAAACTGGGTCTCACGAAGTTGCAGAGGGCCTCGCTAAGGAGAGAGAGAGAGACAGGGAGAGAGAGAGAGAGCTGAGGCTGGCCGCGAACCCGGATCCTCCGGTCTCCGCCTCCCAAAGTACTGGGATTACAAGCGTGCGCCACCATGCCCGGCTCCCACACCACTAATTTTAAAAAAGCCTTGTCAACTGTTTGTAACCTCTTCCATTTCTTCCTCTGTCAAGTGTAATCTGCTGCCTTTTCATGTGAGTTGGTTTTATCTCTCAAACTAGACCGTTAACTTTCTGAAAACTTCACAGCAAGTCCTATTATTCCCAAATCTGTTCAGTGCCAAGCACAGAGGAGGATCTCAGAGTTGCTGAGTGATTTCGTACCCAAATCTTTATGTAAAGATATAAAAGTTATTATGTAATTTAAAGTACACGACAAAGACATCTCACATATCCTAACTCATTAAACCAAAACCATCAATTAAGATTTATCAGGCCCTATTTATTTTATTGCTTATTTTCAATACCACATATATTCTGATCAAAGGAGCCAGATTTTAATATATGTTTATTATTAGCTGTGGATTATCTATAGCATTAAGACAGATTAGTTTGAGCCTAAATCCATCTTCCTTCTTTGATATGAGTCACGAAAATTTCTAAATGGGAAAAAACATAAGTTCAGAATTCAATCAAAATACATCATTCATTCCCACATACTTTTAGAGAAAAATTAGTATTTATAAACACTAATAAAAGTAAAATCCCCAGAATACTGTTGCTTTACTTACAGGGCACATCAAGGATACCCGAAGGCTAGTTGTAGCGATTTCACTATCAGGATCTGCAGTGAGTTTTTCTTTTACTATAAGAAGAAGAAAAACAATAATGAAAAGTTTTAAAATAATGGTGACATATGAGCAGAATTATAAAAATATATTTTAAGATTTCCCAAACACTTCTAATAAGTCAAGCTATAAAAAATATTAAATATCAATGGATTTAAAACATGACCATATGCCTATTAATTGGGTTAAAAAATTATGAACATGCAAACTCTAGATCTCATGTTTGAGTTTATAAGGTTTCTTCTTAAAAGTAAGGGGGAGTTACAACACAGAAAGTTGTTTCAAGACAAAGTTGGATACAGTGGCACATGCCTGTAATCCCAGTACTTAGGAGGCTGAGAGAGGAGGATGGCAAGTTGTAGGCTGGCCTTGGCAACTTTATGAGACCCTGGTTCAAAATAAAAAGAGCTGGGGATGCAGTTCAGAGGTACAGCACCCCTGGGTTCAACTCCCGGTACCACAAAAAAAGACTTAAAAACAAGGGGGCTGGGAATGTAGCTCAAAGGTAAAACGCTTGCATAACATACACAAGGCCCCAGAGGTTTAGTCTCCAGTACCACAAAAGGAAAAGACTTAAGAACAAAACATTGACTAGGAGAGGAACCCTGGAATGTAGCAGTACCCTAAGTTTCAATGTTTTTCTAACACATACTCATTACTGTTTATTTATTAGACTACTTTGGTTATTTCCAAGAATTGCTAAATTTATAAATAGAAAAGATATAACTAAATATTCTTATATTTCTTCTGGCAAGTGAAAACTACAATGTATGTGCTTACCATTTCTTCTACCAGGTAATATGTACAAGTTACTATATATACAAGCATACACACACCCACACACACATATATGTGTATATGTATAGACACAAATACAAAATGTATAAATAATAATGAGTATATAAGTTTTCTGTTTTTTCCCATTATACTATCTCATTATGCTCGGTCTTAAAAATATTACTTACTTAGTGCTCTGGAATGATCAGGGTTTCTAATACCTTTCATTTTTAGTCTCTGTAATAACATGGCTGATGTGAGCTGTCGTACAAGATAGACAGACATGGAGTAATTCTACAAAGAAAAATAATCTGAATTAGAAACTAGAGATAATATTCTCTTTATTCACATAAAATGCTTATACAAGAAACTCTGGTTTCTAAAAGGAGCATTCAAAATAACTCCCAGAGAGGCCAATGACTAGAAAAGGGGCAAAATAAACAAGGCTACTTCAGGAAAAATAACAGCTCACTCATACTAAAGGTATTTTTTTCAATTACTTATGGCTTTAAAACATCCATTGATTGGTATAACAAATAGCTATGACCAGAGGTTCAATCAGCAGTTTCCAAACTATGTTTCTAATTCAGCAAAACTTGTACTTTAGGGCACACAGAAAGAATGTATCTTCCCACATCTACTTCCAACCAGAATCCCTTTGTTTTCATCTACTAGTATAATGCGGCTCTCATATTTTCACTTAAAAATGGGTTCCACCGCAGAAACAAGTATCAAATTCACACCAGTGGTCTGAATTAAGGAGCTACAACACAGTAAGTTATTTCAAGACGTAAAGCTGGATGCAGTGGCACATGCACCAGAGTTTGATAGTTCTAATTCTGGCAGAATAGACCACCTGTCAATGGCTTTGAGCAAATCACTCAAATAAAGTCAATACTGGCCTTTTCTGTACAAAGTTTTGACAGATTTACTCCAGTTTCTAAGTGGGCATTTAAGACACATGAAGAAACAAAGTCAAAAGGCAAAGTCAGAAGATAACAGCATCCAATCCTGTACCTTTTATGGCAAAAAAGAAACTTGTTAACTACTTAAAGAACTCTGTAGAGATAAAATACATTTTTACCTAATGTTAAGAAATTGTATTACACACATAACAAATGAATCTATATACTCACTGATTTCACAATAAAAAATACTTTTAATAGCTGCCAAGCCAAATGTTTAAAACACTTTCTAGTGTTCCTTTAAATACCTAAATACCCAATATATTATGTAAATTTTAGGTCCATCAATCATTTTCATTACAAAGAACAAATATTATTCCCATTATGTGGCAAAAACTGCTAAGTCTTCAACATCTATACATTTATTCAAAAATCTATAAGTTATTTCCAGCTCTACAATTACCTTGGTGGTTAAAAAAATGTTTTTCTGCTATAAACATAAGCCTCAATTTCTCCAACCACAAAACAAGAATATTACATTTCCATGAAATAGGAACACTAAAATTAATGTTCAAAAATTAACTGAAATCTTTTCCCATTTGTTATTTGCTCTTATTAAATCATTACCTGACAAAATATAAATATCTACATTTCCTTACCTGGAAAATAAAGGGCCAATACCAAGGAAATCTCAAAGTTTTGAACCTTAAGAGTCTCTACACCACCACTCCTGAATTGGAAACTATTGCTTTTCAGAAATTATAATCTCAAAACTGAAAGAACTAGAGCCAGTAGCCTAAGAAAAAACAAATCAACCCCCAGTGGAGGAGAGAACCTTTACCTTTCCAATTTCAGATGCCCAAGAAATAGAAATCTGGTTTGGCACAGCTGAAGACAACCTAACTAAAGACGTAATATTCAAAGGGCGCCCAGGGCGCTTCTGTTCAATTCCATTTTTAGGCGGTGGTGCATAGCCCTACAACCAAAAGGAAGAAAAATTATTTTAAATTCTCTTTAGGAGATTAAAAAATTTCTCCAAGATAGAAACAGGATCTTAAGCTGGGCGTGTTGGCGCACGCTTGTAATCCCAGTACTTGGGAGGCTGAGACAGGAGGATTGCGGGTTTGTGACCAGCCTCAGCTACTTAGTGAGGCCCTGTTTCAAAATAAAGAATAAAACATAGGGCTGGGGATGTAGCTTGGAGGTAGACTGCCCTGGGTTCCATCACCAGTACCACACACACACACACACAAAACAGGATCTTGTCTAATTTCACTTCACTAAGTTATTTTTATTTTATCCTGGAAATCACACAGTTCAGAAAAAGAAAAGAAAAATAAAATATTGCATCACTAAAATTAAAACGCTGACATCTTGCCATATTGGGCAAAAGTCTTCCTTTTTACAGGAAACCAGGCTTTAGAGATAAAGTTGCACCTCTTTGTAATGACTCATTTTTGGAGGCCCCATTCAAAATACATTCACATACTGGGGTGGGAAAGAGGAAGAACAAACTTCAGAAATTAGAAAAAATACATTAATGAATTTTGAAGGGATTGTTAAAATCTTCTGAGAGATAATATCATTATTGCTATTTCAGTTGGCATTAAATTACCTTCTGTTCTAAACAGGAAACATCTCAGTTTTGATTCACAGTATCTCCAATTTTTAATTACCATAAGACTTTTCAGACTGATTTTCAAAATCAAAATAATATACATATTAGAAAGTTAAAATCTCTTAGCTATAATAACATCCATGTATTGTAGAGCAGACCCTGATTTTACTGACTGTACAATGCAATTTATGTAACTTATTTATTTATTTATTTATTTATTTATTTATTTTTGCGGTGCCGGGGATTGAACCCAGGGGCATTCTACCTCCGCGCTAAACCCCCGGCCCTATTTTTTATACTTTATTTTGAAACCAGGTCTCACGAAGTTGCGGAGGGCCTCACTAAGTAGAGAGAGAGAGAGAGAGAGAGCGAGCGAGCGAGCTGAGGCTGGCCGCGAACCCGGATCCTCTGGTCTCCGCCTCCCAAAGTACTGGGATTACAAGTGTGCGCCACCACGCCCGGTTCAATTTATGTAATTTAATTATGTACTACTGAGAATGAAAAACACTAAGTTAATGATACAGCATAGTGTTATTATTACTTATTGTATTATATAGCAGAGTTAAATGCTATATAAATATATTATATAGCAGAGTTAAATACAGAATTGATGTATTATATAGCAGAGTTTAAGAACGGTTCTGTTACTAGACCTTGTCAGTATGTGTACTAAACTTACATGAAAATCTAATAAAAGCAACTTACAGGCAAAGGAAATAGCTTTCCATTTACTTTTATACATAGACTATTGGGATAGTTATCTTCTTGAGGGCAACTTGTCTCTGCCAGGCAAAGTCTGCATTAAAAAAAATAGAGAAGAAACTTCTTAAATAATAAATCCAGGCATGCTTATGTGTTTTAAGATTCAGGGCCAAATGCATAAAAAGGTGGCAAGTATAAAATTACAGTAACAAAATTTCAAACTCACCTCAGCTGAACTTGGACTGTATAATCTCTCCTACCACCTGGCAAAAAATCCCTGTTGGGTAGAGAAAGAAATGGGTTAAGAAAGTACAGTAATATTTCACAGAAACACTCTTACCATGGGGGAAAAATTACTATTCACATTTTTATTCTTACTCCTTAGAAGATGAAGACTACCCTGCCAATATTGTGTAAGCCTTAAGCAAAACACTATAATGATGATAACATGCATTTACTTAACTTTTAGTCATGTATTTATGGCAATACCTTTTAAGGTATTTTCAATTTATAGGAACTTTGGTGATGCAGTATTTACTTCAACAGACAACAGATTTGCTAACATGAAAAGGAGTTTAATAAATTAATCTGTTTCTAAAGGACTTCAATAAATTAATCTGTATGCTTAGTGGTTCTTCATTTTGGCTGAGCATTCTAATCACTTGTTGACTTTTTGTGTTTATTTAATATGAAGTCCCATTCACCAAATAGTCCTACTAAATATGGTTTAAACATAGCCTCACATTAGATTTTACAGCTATTCAGATGATTCTAACAGATTCTAAACATTTCTAAATGTTTCTATACCATGAGTCTAAACATTTCTATACCATGGCAACTTTAATTATGTATTCAAATTACAAATGCAAAACCTTTTACACCTTCTAGATGAGAAACAGTCCCATATAAAACACCTCTGATACAGAACCCTCCAAATCCTTCTCAGTCTGAAGCAAAGTTGCACTGTTACTTTTTTGAAGCTTGTTAGAAATGCAGAATCTCAAGCCCCATACCAGACCTACTGAATTAGAATCTGCATTTTCACAAGATCCCCAGATGGCAGGCATGGGCATTACAGTTTAAGTATCCTCAGCCATTATTCTAAATCTAGGACTCTGTCAGAGAGATCAGTAGAGAGTAGACTTGTCCTGAGCAACCTAAAGAAGTGCATTTGGCCCTTGCTTTGCTCTATCTGGGATAGTGGGCACACTATTTCCAATTCTCTAGGTTCCCTGGAAGACAGTAAAGTGCAGCAGTGACCAGCTTGAGTTCTACAGTCCTAAGCTATATGACCTTGGGCAAATAACTTAACCTTTCTGTGTCTTGGTTTCTACATCTGTTAAAGATGTAGAACAGATCCCATCTGTTAAAGATGTAGAAACATTATTGCATCTACCTCATCAAACTATTTATTTTATATGAAATCCCACTCACCAGATATTACTACTGGTCTGAGCATAGCTGTTGTGATGATTAAACACATTAATACACAAGTAAAGTATCTGGACTTAAGATGTGCTCAAAGTATAAACAACTGACTACTGTCATTGTTTCCTCTCCTCCTAATGTTTTCCTTGGTAGTAGTAGCCTTCTCAGAGACTACCCTTCTCAAATGTCTCTTCAAAACATCCCAATACCCTGGACAATACTGACCTCTTCTGAGTAACCCATATCATTCCACTCATTCAAATCAAGAAATATTTCAGTCTAGGCATTGGAGCTTCAAAGATAAAACATAGTATTTGCTTCAAAGGACTCATGCTAGTAGGTAACAGATGTATACAACCAAAATAAAGTATGTATACAACCAAAATAAAGTATGATGGGGGTTATAAAAACAGGGAAAATTTAATTTTGTCTCAAAAGGTCAAAGTTATTACAAGAAGTCCAATCAAATTATAAATGGTTCATACAGCAGTGGTTCTGCCTATTTCTCATTAGTGGCTCTCCTAGTGCAGTGATTATCAACAAAAGGGTAAAGATTAACTAGAGATGCATGTCAGAATCTTAAGTTAGGGAGAAATGACAAGAGATAAGCCTAAAAAGAGAGAAGGCCTAACCAGAATATAGGTTGCTAGAGAAGAGTAACAGGAGATAAGATGATTTTTTTAAAAAAGGGAGGGCAGCTGAGAGTGGTGGTGCATGTAATGTGATCCCAGAACTTGGGAAGCTGAGATAGGAAGATCTCAGTTTCAAGGCCAGTCTCACCAACTTAGTGAGATTCTGTTTCAAAATCTAAAAAAGGCTAGGGGAGTAGCTCAGAGGTGGAATGCCCCTTGGTTCAATCACCACTAACAACAACAACAACAAAAAGGTAGATAAACCAAGATGTTGAAAAGAGCTGCCAGGCAATGAAGTGTCGACTGCATGAGGTAGTGCTACATGGTCTGAAAGTGCCAAAGAAAAAAAGGGAATGGGCTTTAGAAAGAACACATCGTTAGATAGAAAATGAAGAGTCAGGACAGACCATTTTAATTGTGTTAAGTACAAGATGAAGAAGGCTTGAAAGCTATTTAAACATAAATACCACTGAATGACATTTCAGCATAAAAACTGGTAATGGGTGCTTACAAGATGGTGCTCAGTCGGGCGTGGTGGCGCACGCTTGTAATCCCAGTACTTTGGGAGGCAGAGACCAGA
The DNA here is from genome assembly GCA_004027185.1 of Glis glis. Taxonomy (NCBI): domain Eukaryota; kingdom Metazoa; phylum Chordata; class Mammalia; order Rodentia; family Gliridae; genus Glis; species Glis glis. The sequence goes on from PVJS01065149.1 coordinate 7,569, forward strand.
GGATCCAGGTTCACGGCCAGCCTCAGCTTTCTTGCTCTCTCTCTCCGTCTCTCTCTCTCTCTCCTTAGTGAGGCCCTCCGCAACTTTGTGAGACCCGGTTTCAAAATAAAGTATAAAAAATAGGGCCGGGGGCGTAGTGCGGAGGTAGAACGCCCCTGGGTTCAATCCCCGGTACCGCAAAAAAAAAAAAAAGATGGTGCTCAGGTTGTAGAATGGCGCAAATGGATAGTTGGTGATGTTCTTTGCTGGGATAAGAAGTAGAAGTTATAGCATCTGTCTCTCAACCATCTGGTGAGGTGATGGCTGTTATTCCAATTTTACATATTGGGTAAATAAAATTCAATGAAATTTAGTCACTTGCCCAGGAGCATACAAATAGAATTGGTTGAGCCAGAATTCACTTTCTAGTTGATATTATTGTAAAGATCGTACTAGCCTCCTTCAACAGTAGAGTTGCATGGTTCAGTTATAAACCGTGAAAGTGATGGGAGAAGAATCAACAGAGTGTAGCAAATTGACAGGATATGGTTGATGAACCATAATGGGATAAAACCAAGAGGCCTCAGTCCAGGTAGATCCCATTGCCATCAATGCAATGGGGAATATAGGAGGAAATACAACAAGCAAAAATTTCTTTGGGGCTAGTTTATTTTTCAAGTTTGCATCCTTGGTACATGAAACATTATCTGGACCATAGCAGACAGTCGATAAATATGTTCTGAATGAATAAATCAAGATCACCACAAGTCAACCTATATATGTACTAGTCTTTAAGAGCTCAAACTTCGCAGGGTCAGATTATATATCATTTTGAGATTTTTGCTGATATATATATATATAATTTCAGTAAGTGATGTGATTAGTCAAAAAACTAATGTCTCAGTCTTCCACATAACAGCGAGTTTTCAAGATGTTAGGTGTTCAAAAGAGTTGTGTGGTCCATAAATCTGGATCTTCCAACCTGGGAGACTGACAAAGCATACCTACATATTAAAGACCAAAATCTGGCTGTAAAGAACTTATATTAACTTTAAAGAATCATACAAATAAGGTATTATTCACACCAAAGCGATTGTTTTTAATTGGAAAAGTTCATAGCACAGATTTCCTTCTCTTTCCTTTTATAATCTCTTAATTCATTTGCTCTTTACAAATGTATCTAAATTTCTTCTGTTTTTCAAAACTGACAGGGCTAACAGTACTTTTCATAATTGTTTACAGATTTCTAGTAACTTCAGTCAGACTACATAGCTCACTTTGCCCTGAATTGCTACAGGTTTTTTCTTTTTGGTGGCACTGGGGATTGAACCCAGGGGCATTCTACCTCCAAGCTACAATCCCAGCCCTATTTTATTTTTATTTTGAAACAAGGTCTCGCTAAGTTAATGAGAGTCTCACTATTTGCTGAGGCTGTCCTCCAACCTGAGATCCTCCTGTTTCAGCCTCCCAAGTACTGGGATTACAAGCTTATGCTACCACGCCTGGAGCAGTTTTTGTTCTTACCAAAGAATGAATATTAATAAAGTTCACATTCACTTTAAAAAATGCCTCAGTTTGAAATGATAATTTATGGTCATCCCATCTTTGGGGTGTTATCATAATTCCTTTATTATGTTTCTATATTCAGGAAAAAGGTTTTTTTGTGTTTTTTTTTTTTTTGCGGTACCGGGGATGGAACCCAGGGGTGTTCTACTTCCGCGCTCCGCCCCCAGCCCTATTTTTATATTTTATTTTGAAACCGGGTCTCACAAAGTTGCGGAGGGCCTCACTAAGGGGAGAGAGAGAGAGAGAGAAAGAGAGAGATAGAGAGAGAAAGAGAGAGAGAGAGACAGGGGGAGAGAGAGCGAGAGAGCTGAGGCTGGCTGCAAACCCGGATCCTCTGGTCTCCGCCTCCCAAAGTACTGGGATTACAAGCGTGCGCCACTACGCCGGGCCCAGAAAAAAGTTTTAATTTAAAAGTGTTGCCAAGCTGGGGTTGTAGTTTAGCAGTAAACCACTTGCCTGTATGCAAAAGGCCCTGAGGTTCACTTACTTACACACACACACACACACACACACAATAATAATACTAACAGATTGCCAAATGTGACTAAAACAATTTAAAAGATACTGGGTTTTATTAAAAGTTTAAAATTTAGCCAGGCATCGTGGTGCATGCTTGTAATCCCAGTACTTGGGAGGCTTGGACAGGAGGATCACAAGTTCAAGGACAGCCTCAGCAAGTAGTGAGACTCTCATCAACCTAGTAAGACTGTTTCAAAAAACTAAAATAAAATAGGTCTGGGGGCCGGGCGTGGTGGCACACGCTTGTAATCCCAGTACTTTGGGAGGCGGAGACCGGAGGATCCGGGTTCGCGGCCAGCCTCAGCTCTCTCTCTCTCTCTCTACTTAGTGAGGCACTCCGCAACTTTGTGAGACCCGGTTTCAAAATAAAGTATAAAAAATAGGGCCGGGGGTGTAGCGCGGAGGTAGAACGCCCCTGGG
>PVJS01065150.1:0-10052 GCA_004027185.1 Glis glis
GGGGGGGGGGAGAGAGAGTGCGTGCACGAGCTGAGGCTGGCTTCGAACCCAGATCCTCCGGTCTCCGCCTCCCAAAGTGCTGGGATTACAAGCGTGCGCCACCACGCCCGGCGGCAGACTTCTAAAATACCTCCTCCTACTACATGCCTCCTCACTTCACACTGATTAGCCCTGCTTTATAGACGACCCTGCACATGATATGCTGGCATCACCCTCAAGTGGATGGCTATAGAATTACAGCCCCAATCAGAAGGACAGTAGGGAAGGTAAATCTCACTGGATAGAACTCCAACCAGCATATCGAGTTGGCTAGAAGTAAAGCTCCTCACTGAGTAACACAGAGTGGCTAATGTATTAGGTGGATGGAAAGGCACTTGGCAAGATCAGGATCAGAGGACTGTTAAGGAGAAAGTCAAAGGTAAAGGTCTACAGATAGATCTCAAAATAAAGTTGTAAAAATATTTGTGAAATTTGTGAATGCTCACCAAAAGGCATCCATTCCAGAGGAAATGACAAACTACATACATTATATAAATGTCAGTCAACAGAGCATGGTGGCGCAGCTTGTAATCCCAGTACTTGGGAGGCTGAGACAGGAGGATCTCAGGTTCGCAGCCAGCCTCAGCTACTTAGTGAGGCCCTTCGCAATTTAGGAAGACCTTGTTTCAAAGATAAAGAATAAAAATAGGGCTGGGGGTGTAGCTCAGAGGTGGAATGCCCCTGGGTTCAATCCCCAGTACCGTAAAAATAAATAAATAAATAAAAATAAAGTCAGCCTTTCTCCACAGCCACGGCCATTCCAATGCTTGTGCAATAGTCCCATATGCAAGATGACATGGCTGAAGATTGTACACAGGCCCAACAAAATGAAGTTCCTCTACCCCAGACTAACCAGGCAATAGGCGATTTCTCAGGGGGAATAGCCAACTATCTGATAGCAGGTTGATTACACTGAATTCCTTCAGTCGTGTATTAGGCAACGATTTGTCTTCACGGTAACAGATGTGTATTCTGTGTATGCATTGGCCTGTTCTGCCCACAATGCTTGACATAGTATCATACCACTGCATGTGGAGTGACTAACAGAATGTCTTAAGCACCACCATGATATTCCAGAAAACGTTTTCTTCTGTCCAAGGAAAGCATTTCAAAGCAAACAAAAAAAGATGCAGCAGTGGGCCCAGAACTGGTCTCATAAAATTCCTTTACAGGTAATACCAGCCACACAGCACCTCTCTTCAGAGATCTGGGTCCCGATTCCACAAGGCCCTCTTCCAAGAAACTAATCCTCAGAAGTCCAAATCCCAGATCTCTGGGGTTTATTCTCTGTGCTACAAGGTTCCAAGAGCCCTAATCTCTTTTTGTTCTTGCACAGAGGTGGGAGGTGCTTCCTGTAGTTACTATCTCTCGGTTATCTTAGGGTTTCTTTTGTACTTTTTCAGTTCTCAAACACCTGCTTAATTGTTTTTGTTTTAATTAGCTCTGCTGAAATTTATAGCATGGTTTCTGATTTCCTAAATCAAAATGTCCCATCAATGCTGTATCAACTAATAAAATCATGGTACAACTACCAAATAGAATATAGCCAGGCATGGTGGCACATGCCTGTAATCCCAGCAATTTGGGAGACTAAGACAAGAGGATCCAAGTTCAAGGCCAACCTGGGCAACTTAGCAAAACCGTGTCACAAAATAAAAAAGGGCTAAGAATGTAGCTGAATGGTAGAACACCTAGGTTCAGGCACTAAGGAAGATTCCCAGAAGCTCCAGGAACACAACAGGAAAAATAATCTTCACAAACTGAAGTTAAACTTCAATAAAAACTAGTTCCAGCTGGGCATAGTGGCGCACACTTGTAATTCTGGTACTTGGGAGGATGAGACAGAAGGATCGCAGGTTCGAAACCAGCCTCTGCTACTCAGCGAGGCCCTCCGCAAATTACCAAGACCCTGTTTCCAAAAAAAAAAAAAAAAACAACAGGGCCGGGGGTGTAGCCCGCAAGTAGAAGGCCCCTGGGTTCCATCCCTAGTACACACACACAAAAACTAGTTTCAACTTTGAGATGACTTATAAGCACATGTTACTTCTTAAAAGAGAGGAAAGTCTACAGTTAGAACATTTCTAGATTGGCAAGGGAAATGCCAAAGGATGGACATATTCATTCTATTACAACCCCAAAGGAGGTCAACTTTTTAAATTTCTTACCTTAGCAACTTTATGGTTTGCTGCGGTTTCATGAGATGTATTTTTTAACCCATCTTTGAGCTGTGTGATGAACAAATCATAACCTTCCGTACTAGAAATATCTACCTTTTCTAAACATGCTGATAAGAGTTGTTGTGCCTAAATAAAAAAGATGATCACAAAAAATTAAACACAATGAAACAAACTCAGATCCTCAGATATTTTAATTTGTGATGATTATAAAGGTACTACACAAAACTTACCTACTTCTGCTTTTGTTACACAAAGCTAATTAACCAAATAATGACTTAGAATGCTCTTATACAATTAAATGAGATAAAGCAATATATTCAGCAAAGTACCACATAGTAAAGTTTCAATACACCGCAATTTTTATAAACCAAATCAATAAAGAAAAATGGGCAAGCTGAAACCATGAGCAAAAATCAAAGCTAAAAATTTAAAGAGATATGTAACTTCCTCCAATGAGCTTTAAAAATTCAAACTATGCAAAAGCCATTCAGTAAGTAATGTGAAACTGTAATAATAATAAATACAACCTTCGAAACTGGCCCTCTAATGTTATCCATCTATTCAGTATGAACTATCTTAAAAGAAATATTATGGTTGATATAAGGAAAAGAATACATCTACACTAATAAAAGCAAACTTGAGACCCCATACTTTACGGAAGACAGTGATACACAAATGTGATATAGTTAAGCCATGTCTAGAATGGTGGAATGTCTACAAAGAATATTATGTTAACACCGGAGTTGCAATTACGTAAAGTAAAAAGAGGAAAAACAGCAGCAGATGTTTGAGCAAGCATGGTGAAAGAGAGTAGAAGACAGTATATACCTAGCACTTCAGTCAGTGCAACAGGAAAATTCCTGATTTGAGAGTTAGTAAATATTAAAATATTTTATTAAAATTCTTTATAGTTTTTTTTTTTGGTGGTGACACTGAGCTATAACCCCCTCAGCCCTTTATTTATTCATATATTTAGGGTGCTGAGGATTGAAACCAGGGGTGCTCTACCTCTGAGCTACACCCGCAGCCCTTTTTTATTTTTTGTTTTAAAACAAGTTTTCGCTAGATTGCTGAGGGTCTCGCTACATTGCTGAGGCTGTCCTCAAACCTGCAAACTCCTGTCTCAGCCTTGTGAGTACTGGGATTACAAGTGTGCACCACCACACCTGGCTCCTTTTTAATATAAAAAAATAATAAACCATCTCTCTCTGTCTCCCTCTCAGGCTAGTATGGCCATGTCACTAAATCCTGCCCAATGGGATGAATACAAAAAGGGGGGGATAAAAGACAGAAAGAGAACAAGAACAAATGAGAGAGAGACAGAATAGAAAAGGGGCGAGAAAGTAGGAAGAGAAAGCTGCCTATATGCCCCTCTGACCTTCTGCTCTCCCCTTCCATACGACCAGGAACCGATGAGACCTGGAGCAGCTCGCTGGAACTCAGGAGCTAACCTAAGTGTTTAGGTTAGTAAAGTATTTAAAATTGTGATAGATAAGTCAATTCTTTGTTTTTTATAGGGGTACAGGCATAACATCCTTAAAAGATAATTTAACACCTACTAGGTGAGAGATTCCACTAAAGAGAGGAGGACACTTACATGTATTTCAACTTACCTCTGTAACTGGCAGTTCGAGCTGAACCACATCATCCTGCTTTGAAACTGGAGTTTGCAGAGCAGTGTCTAACAACAAGATTCCATTAAGGTCCTTCCTACATCCTACTGCATAATCATCCACAAATATAACTTTATCCACAGCAGAAATATACTGACATTTCACCTGTCCACCTGGTTTCGCTGTTAAAAGAAAAAGAAAAATTCAACACTTAGGATTTTAAGACCAATAGTCCATTAAAATAATGTTTGCATGGTGACTCAGTATCATATATAATCCCAAACTGAATTCTGGTTGGAAAAAATGCTTCTAAAGGACATGATCGGGACAACTGATTAAATTGGAATATGCACTACAGATTAAAGTATCCATGTGAAATTATCAACATTTGACAACTACATCGCTATTATAAGAGAATATCATTGCCCTCAGAAATGAATACAGAAGGCCAGGCAAGGTTCACATGCCTGTAATCACAGTACTTGGGAGGCTGAGATACGAGGATTGTTCCAGGCCAGCCTCAGCAACTTATCGAGACCCTGTTTCAAAATAAAAAAGGGCAGGGGGAATAGCTTGGAAGGAGAATGCCTTTGGGTTCAATCTCTAGAAACACACATACGCGCGCGCGCGTGCACGCGCAACCAACTTTTCTTTAACTTCTTGCACTACGCAATACTAGTACTCAAAATGGACAGTCTTCTTGGCAATTTCTTTAGAGATCTTTCAGGCCCAGATCACTGCATGCATAAGACCGTGTTCATTTGGGTGAGTCTTTCTGTTTCTGATGTGCGTTAGGGAAGACTACTCACAAATGGTGAGTGCCATGAGGCCGATAGGGGGAACGACAGTAGGCTGGTATCAGTTGTACTCCCCGCAAGACTCATCTTAACTAATTATATCTGCTGCAAAGGCCCTATTTCCAAAAAAGGTTAAATTCCAAAGTTCCATGTGGACATGAATTTGGAAGGAAAATTATTCAATCCACTCTCCCTTCCCCTGAATCTTTTACTTATACCAAGAACTCTATTTTGAGAGAGCTTTGTTAATGTTGTCTGATGGTACATTAGAGATAAGATTTAATGATCTGCCCCTAGCTGTGTTCTACATTTCTGTCAAGGAAACATATCCTGCAATGAACAAGGACTATTTTGTGGAATTTTTACATCCTTACACATTGAGCAAGCCTTTTCTTAATTAATAAGCAACAAGACCAAGGAAAGAAATTCTCTAATTTCAGTTGCAAATGAAATACATGTGTGCTTAACAGTGTGAACCAATATTGAGTATTTATTCAGGGGGAAAAAAAAACAACCACAAGTTTCACAATAAAAGGTAAGTTTCAACACATTTACTTCTGGTTAGAATAACAATTCTAAGTACATAAAAGGCCCATAAGAGATCAAGAAACCTATATTGGGACCTAACTGTATACCACTAAAAAATGTCTTTTCAAGCCAGGTATGGTGGTACTGGCCTATAATCCAAGCTACTCTGGAGGCTGAGGCAAAAGGATAACAAGAAACAAAACTATCCCTATTCACAGAAAACACTCATTAAGTATATAGATCAAAATCATCATACTTTTTCATACTAAAAATGACCAATGCTTAACCAAAATTTATTAAAAACAGCACTTTATAATAGCTCTAAAAATACAAAATACTTAAACATATATCTACATAAAGATATACAAGATATGTATGCAGCATTTAGTGAGGTTCTCTGCAACTTAGTGAGACTCTGATTCAAAATAAAATAAAATAGGGCTGAGCATGTAGCTCAGAGATAGAATGTGCCTGGGTTCTATTCCCAGTACCACAAAAAAAAAAAAACAGGGTAGCCCTAAAAGTTCATGTACTGGAAGAGTCAACACAATAAAGACTGCAATACCCCCCAAATGAGTCTATAGATTTAAATGTACTTTCAATCAAATCTCAGGTGGATTTTTTTAGAAATACAGTACTTGGGAGACTGACAGGAGGATCGCAGGTTCTAGGCCAGCCTCAGCAAGGCCCTTACCAACTCAGCAAGACCCTGTTTCAAAATAAAAAATGAAATAGGGCTGGGGGTGTAGCTCAGAGGCAGAATGCCCCTGGAATCAATCACCAGTACCACCACCATATATATATATATATGTATATATATAAAAATATATATAATAATCGTGGTAAAATATACATAAAATTTACCACTTTAACCATTTTAGTGCAGTGACATAAAGTACATTCACACTGTTGTGTAACCATCACTACCATCCATCCAGTTCATCTTACAGAAACAAAACTCTGTAGCCATTAAATAACAACTTCCCTTTGACCTTTCCACTCATCCCTAGCAACTACTATTGCAGTTTCTATGAATTTGACTACTCTAAGTAGAATCATACAGTACTTTTCCTTTGTGACCGGCTTATTTCACTGAGCATGTCTTCAGGATTCATCCAGAGTATGGCATGTGTCAGAATTTCCCTCCTATTATCTGCTCATCCATCAAAGGATACTTGGGTTGCTCACACCTCTGGCTATTTTGAAGAATGCTGCTATGAACAACACTGGTGTGCAAATATCTCTTTGATTCATTGCTTTCAACTTTGGGGAGATTGTCCCAGAAAAAGAATTGTTAGACCATATGGTAGTTTTGTTTTATTTTTCTGAGAAACCTTACTGGGTTTTTTTTTTTTTTGGGGTACTAGGGATTGAAACCAGGGGCATTCTACCTCTTAGCTACATCTCCAGCCTATTTTACTTTTATTTTGAAACAGGGTCTCACTAGATTGATGAGTCTTACTACTTGCTGAAGCTGTCCTCAAACCTGTGATCCTCCTGTCTCAGCCTCCCAAATACTAGGATTACAAGTGTGCGCCACCATGCCTGGTTTACTGTTCTCCAAACAGCTATCTCATTTCACAGCAGTGCATGAGTTTCCATTTCTCCACATCCTCACCAACACCTGCTATTCTTTGTTTCTCATAGCAGCCCTCCTAATGTGTATACAACACTAGTAGCTCACTGTGGTTTGGGTTTGCATTTCACTAATGATCAATGATGTTGCGCATCTTTTTTTTTTTCCAATACTGGGATTGAACCCAGGGGCATTCTACCTCCAAGTTACACTCCCAGCCCTTTTTTTTTTTTTAAACGGGGTCTCACCCGAAGGATCGCAGGTTTGCAGACAGCCTCAGCTACTTAGTGAGGCCGTCCGCAACATAGTGAGACCCTGTTTCAAAATAAAGAATAAAAAATAGGGCTGGGGGTGTAGCTTGGAGGTAGAATGCTCCTGGGTTCAATGCCCAGTAGCACACACACTCAAATAAAATTCAATGTAACTAAGCTTTTGCCCTGTTTTCTTCTTAGATTTTTAGGATTGTAGCTTTTACATTTAGTTCTTTGGTCCATTTTGAGTTAAATTTTCTTTTTTTTTTTTTTTTGCAGTACTGGGGGTTGAACCCGGGGGCATTCTACCTCCAGCTACATCCCCAGCCCTATTTTTTCTTTTTATTCTTTATTTTGAAACAGGGACTCACTAAGTCGCAGAGGGCCTCACTAAGTAGCTGAGGCTGGGTGTAAACCTGTGATCCTCCTGCCTCAGTCTCCCAAGTACTAGGATTACAAGCGCACCACCACGCCCAGCTTGAGTTAATTTTTCATATGGTGTTAGGTAAAGGTTCAACTTATTTCACATGTGGGTATCCAGTTTTCCCAGCACCATTTGTTGAAAAGACTGAATAGTCTTGCTCTCTTGTCAAAATCATGAACCATGCTGGGCATGGTGGCGCATACCTGTAATCCCAGTATTTGGGAGGCTGAGATAGGAGGATTGCAGGTTCGAGGACAGCCTCAACAAGTAGTGAGACTCTCATCAACGTAGCAAGACCCTGTTTCAAAAATAAATAGCCAGGTGTGGGTGGCGCACACTTTTAATCCCAATACTTGGGAGGCTGAGACAGGAGGATCGCAAGTTCACAGCCAGCCTCAGTTACTTAGTGAGGCCCTCTGCAACTCAGTAAGACTCAAAATAAAGAATAAAAAATAGGGCTGGGGTTTTGCTCAGAGGTAGAATACCCCTGGGTTCAATTCCCAGTACTGCAAAAATAATAAATAAATTTTATTTTAAAAAAGGGCTGGGGGGCCGGGCGTGGTGGTGCACGCTTGTAATCCCAGTACTTTGGGAGGCGGAGACCGGAGGATCTGGGTTCGCGGCCAGCCTCAGCTCTCGCTCTCTCTCTCCCTCTCTCCCCTTAGTGAGGCCCTCCGCAACTTCGTGAGACCCGGTTTCAAAATAAAGTATAAAAAAATAGGGCCGGGGGCATAGCGCGGAGGTAGAACACCCTGCGTTCAATCCCCGGTACCGCCAAAAAAAAAAAATAAAAGGGCTAGGGGTGTAGCTCTGAGGTACATCGCTACTAGGTTCAAGCCTTAGTACCACCACCAAAAAAAAAAAAACCATCATAAACCACATATGCAACAGTTTTTTCTGGCTTCTATTCTATTTCATCAGGCTAAAAGTCTGTCTTTACAACAGTACCATAGTTTGCTCATTTGTTTGTTTGTTTTTGCAGTGCTGGGGATCTAACCCAGAGCTTTATTTGTGCCAGGCAAGCACTCTAGCTACCACTGAGCAGCTATATATCCCAGCATCATACAGTTTGTCTGTGGCACTGGGGATTGAATCAGGGGCTTTCTGCCTCCTGGCTACACTGCCAGGTGTGTGTGTGTGGGGGGGGGGGTTACTGGGGATTGAGCCCAGGGGCATTCTACCTCCGAGCTACACCCCCAGCCCTATTTTTTATCTTTATTTTGAAACAGGGTCTTACTAGGTTGATGAGAGTCTCACTACTTGCTGAGGCTGTCCTCAAACCTGCAATCCTCCTGTCTCAGACTCCCAAATACTGGGATTACAAGCGTGCACCACCACGCCTGGCTTCCATTTTTTTCTTTTTCAAGAATTTTAGGGTGGGTTTTTCCATTTCTGTGAAAAAGAAAAAAGGTCATTGGATTTTTTTTGTTTTTGTTTTTGTTCTGTTTTGGCAGTGGTGCTAGGGACTGAACTCAGGGGCATTTTATCTCTGAGCTACACCCCAGCCGTTTTAGTTTTTATTTTGAAACAGGGTCTTGCTAAGTTTCTGAGGCTGGATTTGAATCTGTGATCTTCCTGTCTCAGCCTCCCAAGTATTGGGATTACAGGCGTGTGCACCGCACCTGGCTTAATTTAGTTTTTTGATAAAGACTTCACTGAATGTGTAAGTCACTTTGGCTAGTGCTATAGTTTGAATATTGTCACCCAAAGGTCCATGTAAAGGCTTGGTCCCCATTGAGGTGCTATTCAGAGGTGACAGAACCTTTAAAGAGGTAGGGCCTTAGCCAGGTGTGGTGGTGTACGCTTGTAATCCTAGCACTTGGGAGGCTGAGATAGGAGGATCGCAGGTTCAAGGACAGCCTCAGCAATTAAATGAGACTCTCAGCCATCTGGTGAGACCCTGTTTCCAAGTAAATCAAATCGGTGTGGGGGTGTATCTTAGAGGTAGATTGCCTCTAGGTTCAATTCCCAGTACCATAAAAAAAAAACAAAAGATGTAGGGCCTAGTGGGAGGTCTTTGGGTCATAGGGGACATGCCCTTGAAGGGCTCTGTGGGACTCCAGTCCTTTCCTTTTTCTCTTTGTTCTCTGGCCATGAGGTGGGCAGTTGTGCTCCACCATATGCTCCCGCCATTGATGTACTATCACATACCCAAAGCAACCAATCATGGACTGAAACCTCCAACACTGTGAGTCAAAACAGACCTTTTCTCTTTGCCTGAGAAAGGTATTTCAACAGATAACTGAGTTGGGTTATCTCAGGTATTTGTTATAGTAATTTAAAGCTAACACAGGTAGAGGTAGTATAGACATCTTAACAATATTCAGACAATATGAAGTGCTGGCAAGGATGTAGAGCAAGTTGAACCCTCCAATATTTCTAAGGAAAATGCATACTGGCACAATCACACTGATATGACAGTTTTTATAAAGTTAAACATACACTTACTAAATGGCTCTGTGATCTCACTTATACATATTTGTCTTAGAAACATAAAATCTTATGTTCATACAAAAACATGTATGGCCGGGCGTGGTGGCACACACTTGTAATTCCAGTACTTGGGAGGCTGAGACCGGAGGATCTGGGTTCATGGCCAGCCTCAGCTACTTAGTGAGGCCCTCTGCAACTTAGTGAGACCCTGTTT
>PVJS01065151.1:0-10052 GCA_004027185.1 Glis glis
AGCTTAGTGAGGCCCTCCGCAACTTCATGAGACCCAGTTTCAAAATAAAGTATAAAAAAAAAAAAATAGGGAGCCGGGCGTGGTGGCGCATGCTTGTAATCCCAGTACTTTGGGAGGCGGAGACCGGAGGATCCGGGTTCGCGGCCAGCCTCAGCTCTCTCTCTCTCTCTCTCTCCTCTCTCTTCCTGTCTCTCTCTCTCTCTCTACTTAGTGAGGCCCTCCGCAACTCCGTGAGACCCGGTTTCAAAATAAAAGTATAAAAAATAGGGCTGGGGGTGTAGCGTGGAGGTAGAACGCCCCTGGGTTCAATCCCCGGTACCGCAAAAAATAAATAAATAAATAAATAAATAGGGCCGGGGGTGTAGCGCGGAGGTAGAACACCCCTGGGTTCAATCCCCGGTACCGCAAAAAAAAAAAGAAAGAATAAAAAATAGGGCTGGGGGTGGAGCTTGGAGGTGGAATGCCTCTGGGTTCAATCCCCAGTACCACAAAAAATAAATAAGTAAATAGAAACAGGTTTCACTAAGTTGCGGAGGCCTCACTAAGTAGCTGAGGCTGGTCGTGAACCTGCAATCCTCCTGTCTCAGTCTCCCAAGTACTGGGATTACAAGCACGTGCCACCACGCCTGGCTCCTGCCTCACTTCACTTTCAGACCTGCTGGATTCCAGGAGTTCTGCTGACTCTATCAAGCTGCCTACGAGGCTCGCTTCATGCAGAACAATTTCTCTGTAAGGAAAAATGAGTGGCATCCAGACATGGTTAGTCAATGCCACACAGCGGGTCTAATGCCAACGTTGGCTTTCGAGTTCACACTTTCGGGGGAGACTCGTGTGGGCGTGGTTTTTCTTCTTGGCAGGAGCCCCTTGTTTGGAGTGAAGGAGGGCAACCACCCTCTTTCCGTGCAGCCCTGGTCAAAGGCACTCAGCTACCGCTCAAAGGCGGCCAGCTGGGGGAGTAGAGATGAGATGGGAGGGAGATAAGATGGCCTGTCTTTACTTCAGTCACAGACACGTCAGCGGAGGGCCTGAAGGAGTGACCCAGGGGGCGGGTCTCGGGAGGTCCCCAAAGCCCCGGCAGCGCAATGAGCAGGCGGCCCTGCTCTGCCGGGACCCAGTGCCTCTGAGAGAGGTCCTGGCGCCAGGAGCGCGGTCCAGCTCGTCACCATCGCTCTGCGCTTGAGCTGCTGGCCATCGAGCTGGGCTAGAGAGCAGAGGCCCCGGGAGAGAGTTCGGAAGGAGGGGCGCAGGGAACAGAAACCGAGGTCGCAGTGGAGAGGCACGGATCAAGGAGAGGGAGGAAGAACAGTGAGAAAGCAAAGAGTGAACGAGGAGAAAGTGGCACCCATGGAAAACAAACAAGGAAAAAACAAAAATAAAAGATGCATGGAGGCAGGTGTGTTGGCGCACCCCTGGAATCCCAGTACTTGGGAGGCTGAGACAGAAGGATCCCAGGTTTGAGGACAGCCTCAGCAAGTAGTGAGACTCTCAACAACCTAGTGAGACCCTATTTCTTTCTTTCTTTTTTTTTTGCGGTACCAGGGATTGAACCCAGGGGCGTTCTACCTCCGAGCTACACCCCCGCCCTATTTTTTTTTATTCTTTATTTTGAAACCGAGTCTCATGAAGTTGCGGAGGGCCTCACTAAGTAGCTGAGGCTGGCTGCGAATCCGGATCCTCGGGTCTCAGCCTCCCAAGTATTGGGATTACAAGCGTGTGCCACCACGCCCGGCTGAGACCCTATTTCAAAATAAAAAATAAAGTAGGACTGGGGGTGTAGTTCAGAGGTAGAATGCCCCTGGGTTCAATCCCCCTTAAAAAAAAGATGTATGGAGTGGGGTCTCAGTGGCTGGAGGTTCTGCTGGGGATGAGCTGTAGGCCACAGACCTTAACAGGAAGGGTAACAGGGATAGACAGCGCTTCCTCCCGCCCACCCAGGGCCCAGGTCATGTCTTTCTTTCTTTTTGAGGGGTGGGTAGGTACTGGGGATTGAACCCAAGGGCATTCTACCTCTGAGCTGCACCCTCAGCCCTATTTTATTTCTTATTTTGAAACAGGGTCTCGCTAGGTTGCTGACGGCCTCACTAAGTTGCTGAGGCTGGCCTGGAATCTTGCGATCCTCGTGTGTCAGCCTCCCAAGTACTAGGATTTCAGGTGTGTGTCACCAGGCCTGGCTCCCGGGCCATTTCTGATCTCCACTGATGTCACCGGGTCCAAAGGTCCCACTCTGGAATGGGGCATTTTCCCTCATGTGGAAACCTTGCTTCCCGAACCAAACACAGGGACACATGGTCTGAACAGTGAGTTCTGCAGTCTGTCTGGGTGACACAGGCAATCTGAGAGAGATTTCTTTTCTTTTAGGGGAGAGTACTAGGGATTGAACTCAGGGGCACTCTACTTTTGATCTATACTCCCAACCCTTTTTATCTTTATATTTATTTATTTATTTATTTATTTATTTATTTATTTATTTTTGTGGTACCAGGGATTGAACCCAGGGGCGTTCTACCTCCGAGCTACACCCCCAGCCCTATTTTTTATCCTTTATTTTGAAACTGGGTCTCACGAAGTTGCGGAGACCTCACTAAGTAGAGAGAGAGAGAGAGACAGGGAGAGAGAGAGAGAGGGAGAGAGAGAGAGAGACAGCTGAGGCTGGCTGCGAACCCGGATCCTCCGGTCTCCGCCTCCCAAAGTACTGGGATTACAAGTGTGTGCCACCACGCCTGGCTTCTTTATATTTATTTATTTTTATTTATTTTGATACTGGGGACTGAAACCAGGACCATTCTACCTCTGAGCTACACCCCCAGCCCTTTTTAATTTTTTGTTTTGAAACAAGGTCTTGCTAAGTTGCTGAGGCTGGCCTCGAACCCGTGATCCTGTCTCAGCCTCCCAAGTACTGAGATCACAGGTGTGCACCACTGCACCCAGCTTTGGAGAGATTTCATTTTAATCCCAAGTTTCTGGAATTTCGAGGCTATATCCTGAAGAACACATGGCAGAATTTTAAAAACTAAAACACTTCAAGAAACGCTGAGTTCTAGGCTGGGCATGGTGGTGCACACTTGTCATCCCAGTACTTGGGAAGGCAGAGACCGGAGGATCCGGGTTCGCGGCCAGCCTCAGCTACTTAGTGAGGCCCTCCGCAACTTCGTGAGATCTGGTTTCAAAATAAAATATAAAAAATAGGGCCGGGGGTGTAGCTCGGAGGTAAAACGCCCCTGGGTTCAATCCCCGGTACTGCACAAAAAAAAAAAAAAAAATGCTGAGTTCGGTGGGGCCCCAAGCAGACCTGCAGAACAGAGCCTGTCTTCAGGTCTGTGTTTCCACTTGCTCAGACTGTGATAAGCTCCAAGCTCTGAGAGTGTGTGTAAAAATGCGAGGCATCTTTAAAAAAATGCCAGGCATCCCCATGAACTGAGCAAGTTGAAAGAAATTCCAAAGACTTCTGCCCTCTGCACTGTATTTTCCTAAGGCAAACAAAGCCCAGCGGGTACCCCCCGGGACTGCCCCCACCGCCCCCGCTGTCTGGGGACACGTCCCCGCAATCAAACAGGACAAACACATTCCGGGGGCCATCGCATGCATACCTTCCAGGTCGTCGATCGTCTTTTCCAATTTCGCCACCGTTCTCTCCGCAAACTCAGCGCGGGTCTCGGCCTAAGGAAGAGGAGTGTGAGACCAGGGCCTGGAGACGGAGCCAGGGCACGCCCGACCAGCCGGGTCCCCCACACTCACCTCTTTCAGTTTGTCGGACAGAAGTTTAATTTCCTCTTCATATTTATCTTCCTTTTCAGAATACTGGGGGAGAAACCAAAACAGAGCTCTTAAAAGAGGAAAAGAAAGGCGGAGTGGTGGCGCACGCTTGTAATCCCAGTAGTTGGGAGGCTGAGACAGGAGGATCCGGGTTCGCGGCCAGCCTCAGCTACTCAGTGAGGCCCTCCTCAACTTAGTGAGACCCTGTTTCAAAATAAAGAATAGAAAATAGGGCTGGGGGTGTAGCCCGGAGGTAGAATGCCCTTGGGTTCAATCCCTGGTACCACAAAAAAAAAAAAAAAAAGAGAGAGAGCTGGGCGCAGTGGTGTGTGCCTGTAGTCCCAGCACTTGGGAGGCTGAGAAAGGAGAATCGCAGGTTCAAGGCCAGCCTCAGCAACTTAGCCAGATTCTCCGCAACCTAGCGAGACCCTGTTTCAAAATAAAATAGGACTGGGGGCGTTGCTCAGAGGTAGAATGCCACTGGGTTCAATCCCCAGCACTACCAAAAAATAACCCAAAAAACAAAAAACATATTCCACCTCTAGCAGGTGTTTCTGGAAAAGACGCGGGGCCCTGTATTTGTAGGGTTTTGCTGACATCTCCCTAACAGGACCTTTACCAGGTACCAACTTCACACTCCACCTCCATCGTCCTAGGGCGTGGAGATCAAAGATGGTACCAAGACCCCAGGGAAGGGAACCCCAGAGAACCTGCCTGAGAAATCCTGCCACCCAGTGGCTCTTTGTGCAGAAGAAAACCCAGCTGATGGAACCAAGGCTGCTGTGAGACAAAGGTCAGATTCCTGACACCCTGGGTTCCCCAGCACCTTAGGCAAAGAAGAAAACAAGCCGGGCGCATGCCCAGAATCCCAGTACTTGGGAGGCTAAGACAGGAGGATCACAGGTTCGAGGCCAGTCTCAGCAACTTAGTGAGATTCTGTTTCAAAATGAAAAAAAAAAAAAAGAGCCAGGCATGGTGGTGTATGCTTGTAATCCTAAATACTTGGGAGGCTAAGACAAGAGGATCACAGGTTGGAGGACAGCCTCAGCAAGGAGTGAGACTCTCAGCAACCTAGTGAGACTGTTTTTAAATAAAAATAAAATAGGGCTGGGGGTGTAGCTCAGAGGTAGAATGTCCCTGAGCTCAATCCCCAGTACAACACAAAATAAAATAAAATAAATAAATAAATAATAAAGATCTGGGGGTGTAGCTTGCAGGTAGAATGCCTCTGGGTTCAATCCTCAGTACCAACAGAAGAAGAAGAAGAAGAAGAAGAAGAAGAAGAAGAAGAAGAAGAGGAGGAGGAGGAGGAGGAGGAGGAGGAAGAGGAGGAGGAGGAGGAGGAGGACGAGGAGGAAGAGGACGAGGAGGAAGAGGACGAGGAGGAGGAAGAATAGGACGAGGAGGAGGAGGACGAGGAGGAGGAGGAAGAGCTAGAGGAGGAGGAGGATGATGACCAAGTCCCCATCCAGCTCAGAGCCAGCCACTGACCTTTTCTGAGGCCGCCTCCAGCGATTTCAGATTGTTGGTGACATTCTTGAGTTCTTCTTCCAGGTCACCACATTTCCTGCGCCAAGGCAAAGGGAGGGTGTGTTTTATCTCCCTTTATGGCATGCAAATCCCTCACAAGTTTTCCAAAGGAAAAATCTACGCTGCCCAGAGCGCCCCACCCCTGAGGGAATGTGGGAAAAATGTGGATGGATTTTTCTGAGACATACTTATCACCACCCCATCAGAAGGGGCAGAGGCCACATGAAGGGTTTGCAGAGCACCCCGGGGCCCCTGCCAAGGGCCAAGGGAGGCCCGCAGGGACCTGACCCATCTCTGATGAGTGGGATGGAGCCCAGGGGCTGGGAGTCATGAGCAGTTTACAGCAAGAAACAAGCTTAGATCTGGAAGGGGAAACCAGGTCTCTGGGCACTGCAGGATGCTCTGTGGAGCCGGATTCCTCAGCCGTGGCCCAGGAAAGAAGGGCTTTGTTTGTTGGAACCTGTGGGATCCTGGTCAAGCCCCTTACCTCCCCACCAGGAACTCCTCTCAAGACAGGCGTGGTGGCGCACACCTGTAATCCCAGTACCAGGGAGGCTGAGACAGGAGGATTACAGGTTGGAGGCTGGCCTCAGCAATTCTTGACAACCTAGCAAGACCCTGTTTCAAAATAAAAACTTTTGCCGGGCATGGTGGCACACGCCTATAATCCCAGTACTTGGAAGGCTGAGGCAGGAGGATCGCAGGTTTGAGGACAGCCTCAGCAAGTAGTGAGCCTCTCATCAACCTAGCGAGACCCTGTTTCAAAATAAAAATTAAAAAATAGGGCTGGGGGTATAACTCAGAAATAGAATGCCTCTGGGTTCAATCCCCAGTGCCACCAATAAATAAATAAAATAAAATAAAATAAAAACTTTAAAAAGGACTGAGGGGGTAGCTCAGAGTCAGAATGCCCCTGGGTTCAATTCCCAGTACCAAAATTTTTTTTTAAAAAAGCACATCTCATCCCAACACGGGCCAGAGCACTGAAACCTAATGTTAGCAGAGCCTACTGACTCCTGAGACAGCCTCTCTGGAAAAACGGAGCTTCTGCTTTCTCTGCTCCTACTTGCCTCCTCGCTAATATTTTCTAGCATTTTTGTAAGAGAAGCCTGAGACAACGCTTCCCAGGGCAGAAAGGCCAGTCCCCAAAAAGCAAAGAGGAGGGATGGGCCCTGCGTCCCGGGGCACCCACAGCACCAAGGCCTGCACCAGGGTCCACGCCCGTGGGGCAGCTCCCGCCCTCCGGCCTCGGCGACTCACAGCTCAGACACCTCGGCGCGCTCCTCGGCCCTCTCCAGCTCGCCCTCCAGGATGACCAGCTTGCGAGCTACCTGCAGAGACAGAAGGCCCCGATGAGCTCCGCGCTGGTGGCAGGAGGATGCCCACCCCTCCCCCGTGCAGATGGCGGCACCGGGCCGTCTGCAGCACGGGGCTCCCCGCAGGTCCTTCAATGCAGCAGCCCCGTGGAGCCTGGAGGGAGCCCAGTCCTCTCCCCCAGGCAGGGAATGGAGGGACCAAAGAGCCACAGCTGGCCACCACGCTCCCCAGCCCTGGCTGGCCTGTGCAGGCATCTAGCGGAAGACCCAGGCGGGTTCGGGGGTCATGGCCTCCCCGCCAAGGGGGACGCAAGTGGGCCGCGTACCCACAGGAGATCCTGCAGAGGCGGCGGTGCAGGCGCCCCGGAGCTGCCCCGCTTCCTGCAGGCGGCCGCTCTTCCCACGGGCAGCCCCGCTTCCTGCTGCCCGCGCGCCACTCACCTCCTCATACTTGCGGTCGGCCTCCTCCGCGATGTGCTTGGCCTCCTTGAGCTGCATCTCCTGGATCTCCATCTTCTCCTCGTCTTTCATGGCCCGGTTTTCTATCACCTTCATCCCTCTGCAAAGAGCGAGCTCATGGTCAGCGCGCGGAGCTCACACCTGCACCGGTCCACCCAGCCCAGTTCCTCTGAGCATTCACAGAGTACCATGCTGCAGAGAAGCCCCTCCCTGCACCAAGCTCGCGTCCACTTCATCGTCACCGACGGCCGGGCAGTTCCAAGCGCCCTAACCTTCACGCCGCGGCGAAGCAGGTCCTTTATCCCCTCTTCACCCCCTTTTTTTGGTACTGGGGATTGAACCCAGGGGCATTTTACCTCTGAGCTACACCCCCAGCCTTGTTTTATTTTTATTATTTTTTTAAATTTTGAAATAAGGTCTCAGTAGGTTGATGAGGTTGGCCTCAAAACCTGCGATCCTCCTGTCTCAGCCTCCCAAGGACTGGGAGATTACAGGTGTGGGCTACCACACAGCTTTTTTTTGTTTGTTTGTTTGTTTGTTTGTTTTTTGCGGTACCGGGGATTGAATCCAGGGGCGTTCTACCTCCACGCTACGCCCCCAGCCCTAATTTTTTTTATACTTTATTTTGAAACCGGGTCTCACGAACTTGCGGAGGGCCTCACTAGGTAGACAGAGAGAGAGAGAGAGAGAGGAAGAGAGAGAGAGAGAGAGAGAGAGAGCTGAGGCTGGCAGCGAACCCGGATCCTCCGGTCTCTGCCTCCCAAAGTACTGGGATTACAAGCGTGCACCACCACGCCCCGCGCTTTCTTTTTTTTTAATTGAAACAGGGTCTCACTAAATTCCTGAGGCTGGCCTCTAACCTATGATCCTCCCATCTCAGCCTCCCAAGTACTGGGATCACAGGCATGTGCCATCTGCTCCATTATCCCCATTTTATAGGTGAGGAAACCGAGGCAGAGTCATTTGTTCCAAGTGATGGAGGGAGCTAGTAAGCGGTGGAGCTGCGACTCAAACCCTGGTGGTCTGGACATAGTCTGTACTACCATCCTATACTCCTTTCAAGAACCAGGAACAAGCCAGGCGCGGTGGCGCACGCCTGTCATCCCGGGACTTGGGAGGCCGAGACAGGAGGATCGCAGCTTCGAGGCAACCTCAGCAACTTAGTGAGGCCCTCAGCAACTTAGTGAGACTGTTTCAAATTAAAAAATAAAATAGGGCTGGGAGTGTAGCTCAGAGGTAGAGACATGAGGATCACAGGTTCGAGCCTAGCCTCAGTAATTTAGCGAGATCTTGTTTCAAAACAAACAAAAAAAATTTTTTTTGCGGTACTGGGGATTGAACCCAGGGGCGTAGATTCTACCTCCAGGCTACACCCCATGCCCTATTTTTTATTGTTTATTTTTGAAACAGGGTCTCACTAAGTTGCGGAGGGCCTCACTAAGTAGCTGAGGCTGGCCGTGAACCCGGATCCTCCGGTCTCAGCCTCCCAAGTACTGGGATTACAAGCGTGCATCACCACGCCCAGCTAAAACAAAATATTTTTAAAAAGGGCTGGTGGTGTACCTTGGAGAAGAACCCCCTTGGGTTCATCCCCAGTACCAAACACTCACACACCCAAAAAAAAAAAAAATCAGGAGTAAGTGGAAACAGGATGATGGTTGGACCACAGTGGGCAGGCCAGGTGAGAGGCAGCTACAGGTCAAGCGCCCCAATCTGAAAACCCAAAATCCAAAGTGCTCCAAAACCAAACACATTTTGAGCATCAACACACCATCATAAGTGGAAAACTCCACACCCAACCACACAGTTACTGTTAAACGCACGTGCACTAAAAATAGTGTATAAAATAACCCTTGGAAGCCGGGCATGGGAGCGCACACCTGCAATCCCAGTACTTGGAAGGCTGAAACAGGAAGATCGCAGATTCAAAGCCAGCCTCAGCAACTTAGTGAGACCCTGTTTCAAAATACAAAATCAAATAGTCCTGGTGGTGTAGCCCAGAGGCCCCTGGGATCCATCCCCAGTACCACCAAAAAAAAAAAAAAAAAAAAAAACAAAACCCTCGGGCTGCATGTATATGACACAAGAACAGAATCCTTTCTTTTTTTTTCTTTGCAGCACTAGGAAAGGAACCCAGGGGCATTCTACCTCCGAGCTACACCCCCAGCCCTATTTTTTATTCTTTATTTTGAAACAGAGTCTCACTAAGTTGTGGAGGGCCTAAGTAGCTGAGTCTGGCCACGAACCTGGATCCTCCTGTCTCAGCCTCCTGAGTACTGGGATTACAAGTGTGCGCCACCACACCTGGCAGAACTGAATCCTTCCTACCAAACAATCAGTGTCCAGCAAGAATGTCGCAAACAACAGAGCAGTCTTCCCCTGGCTCTATCCCTTTGCCACCGTGACGTCAGGCCAGGCCGGTCTGACTATGAACACAGGCAGAGGCTAATCTGGGCTCCGGGCACCACCAGGAGCTCTCTGACCAGGTCCTGCTCTACCACCTGGCTACTCCCCTGCCCATGAAGACACTTCCCAAGGAGAATTTGCAAAGTTAGTCTCCCAGGCTCCCCAGGGAGTTTCTAACATCTGGTTTATGGGCACAACAGCATAATCAGAGATGAACCCTTAAAGCTGGGTGTGGTGGTTCATACCTGTCACCTCATTACTTAGGAGGCTGAGACAGGAGGATCGCAGGTTCAAGACCAGCCTAGGCAACTTAGTGAGACCCTCAGCAACCTAGCCAGACCCTGTTTCAAAATAAAAAATTAAAAAGGGCTGGGGATAGCCGGGCGTGGTGGCGCAAGCTTGTAATCCCAGTACTTGGGAGGCTGAGACAGGAGGATCGCAGGTTCAAGACCAGCCTCAGCAACTTAGTGAGACCCGTAGCAACCTAGCCAGACTCTGTTTCAAAATAAAAAATTAAAAAGGGCTGGGGATAGCCGGGCGTGGTGGCGCAAGCTTGTAATCCCAGTACTTGGGAGGCTGAGACAGGAG
>PVJS01065152.1:0-10052 GCA_004027185.1 Glis glis
ATTTTGAAACCAGGTCTCACGAAGTTGCGGAGGGCCTCACTAAGGAGAGAGAGAAAGAGAGAGAGAGAGAGAGAGAGAGAGAGAGAGAGAGAGACAGTGGGAGAGAGAGCGAGAGCTGAGGCTGGCCGCGAACCCGGATCCTCGGGTCTCCGCCTCCCAAAGTACTGGGATTACAAGCGTGCGATTTGCATCTCCCTGATCACTAATGATGTTGAACATTTTTTCATGTATTTATTGGCTGTTTGTATCTCTTCTTTTGTGAAGTGTCTATTCAATGCAACTGTCCATTTCTTAAAATTCTACTTTTTAAGTTTTTTTCTTTTTGGTGGTGCTGGGAAGGGAGGGTCTCTATTCTGTTCTGTTTTCAGCGTTTCTCTTTCCTGGCACCACCCAGGTGCAAAGAGGACTCTTTGGAGGATGTACCTTCCACGATTTAGTTCTTTCCTTTCCACCTGTTTGAAAATAGTATGATCTTTTACACCAAGTTCTTATAAACAACAGGAATGTGCTCACTAGCAGTCGAATTTTTGTGTATGAGATTATTTCTTTATAATGAATGCTCAGAAATAGAGTTGCTGGGTCAAAATGTATATGAATTAAAACTTTGATAATGCTGACAAATTACCATCCTGAGGTTAGGTTTCTAATCCTATCTAGACCTACAGAATTCGCCTGCTAAAAACTGAGTGCTTCAATAGCCCTTCTCAGGGCTAGTGTCCAGGAGCCATGTGTACGTGCTGCAATGGAGAAACCATCTTTACAGAGTCTTTATACTTGGGAATGAAATATATCCTAACACATCTCTGTTTTCTGCAACCCGAAAGAGCCTTAAACATGTGCACAATGTCTGGCACACAAAAACACTCAACAACACTCAAAAATACAATATATGAAATCCACTATAATTTTTAAAAGTTATTTCTTAAATGCCTCTTCTTTAACATGGAAAGTTATTTCTTAAATGGTTCTTCTTTAATGTTAGTTAGTAGCTAGTGATAGGAAGAAATAACTGCCAGACTTACTGCATGATAATAGAAAGGGTTAAATGTCCCATGCCAAAGTGTTAGGTGCTTTACAATGTGTTTTCTGTGTATAATTTACTTCACTCTCCAATCAGCCCTATGAAGTCATTACCATTTGAGGCTTGGAAAGGCTGGGTAAAAAAATGCCAGGGGTCACACAGTGTTAAGTGGGTAGCAGGACCAGCATTCAAACCTGTGTCAGTAGGTCTTACTCTAAAGCATACGCTCTTCACTGTGAGGGTAAGACACTGCCAAATCTGATTTTGTTTTTATAACAATTCAGTACTCAGATATCTACGCTGGTATTTATTGATAATAATGCAAACAAGCTTTATAAGTTTTTACTCCATTTTCAGCTGGGCGTGGTGGCGCACGCTTGTAATCCCAGTACTTGGGAGGCGGAGACCGGAGGATCCGGGTTCGCAGCCAGCCTCAGCTACTTAGTGAGGTCCTCCGCAACTTCGTGAGAACCGGTTTCAAAATAAAGGATAAAAAATAGGGCTGGGAGTGTAGCTTGGAGGTAGAATGCCCCTGGGTTCAATCCCCAGTACTGCAAAAAAAAAAAAAAAAAAAAAAAGATACAGGGTAAACTCAGACATGAGTGACTTTACAGTCTTTCTCCTACCAGATAAAAAGAAAATGAATATTTACAAGTGCTTGAAATCTGTTGACCTAGATGTGAGGCACTTGGAACAAGAAAAACAAAAACAAGAAATAAAACTCTATATTTCAATAATGGGACAATTCGGTTTTCCAGTAATATCATTGCTCCAGAGATATACTATTATCAGCTGTTGGTCTTTTTCTTCTTCTGGGCAAGAGAGATTAAGTAAAATGACTAGTAAGGACCATTCTTCCATCTTTATAAAGTGATCACAACATACTTAGGTTTACATAAGAAGTGATAGTACACAAAAATGGCTCACATTATAAAAGTTAGTTCCTTAAATATTTCATTCCAGGTTACACACTGCTTGATCTTGAGACCTCAAGATGGCACAAATCCTATTTCTTTATGATAAACAGGCCTTTTTTTAACTTTCCCCCTATATAGGGTAAATATCCTCTCTTAGAATAACAAAGAACTGTTGATTTCTTAATGTGGGTACAGCCATGGCATTGTTTTTTTTTTATAATATGTTGACTCTATATCAGAAATCTTTATGGTGGGCACTATTTCTAGCATTGTGCAAAAACCTCTCTAGTACTTTGAAGGGTACAGGCACAGAGTTAACCCTCAAAAGGCGCACTGTTCTGATTAACTATATTAGAAGTTAAATATATAGAAGCCAAATAAAGAAAATAATATAAACAATGAACATAACAGTTTTATACCAACTAATTGATTTTAATTAAAATTTACAAAATATTCTAAATTGTCATACAGTTCAAATACTATAAATTTATTTATCTGAAATGATAGATTAGTTTCTATTACAATGCCATCCCACTTGAGTTTTAAAATTAAAAGAATCTCCAGCAGGAATTACATGATTTTTGGAAAATAAAACCATATATAGAAATGCAATGATTATGTATGAAATTAGCCCAAACTCTGGACAATCATTCTGCAATTACTCACTCAGTAGCTGACCTCCACAGGAAAAGGTAAGTGTTTTGAGGGCGGGGCCTTTTCCCTGTCCTGTCCTGCAATGACCACAAGACATTCAGAGCAATAGGTGTCAACAGCTCATTATTCCTAATCAACAAAGATCTAGGAAGTGACACACATAACGGATACACAAAGTCCTTAACAACCTATCCATAACGCCTACCAAAAATTGGTGCCTTTGGGGACATGTAAACAATTTCAAAGAGAACCAGAAGGATATTCAAAAGGTTTTCCTACTTCTAAATTAGTAATTTATATAATGCTGGTTTAAAAATAATGATGCAAATATAGTAACAGGAAATTAATAAAAGACAGAGAGCTACTAGTCAGTATTGAACCATTCTTCAAGTTAGCAGCTGTACATGAATTTCTTTTTTTGCAGTCAATTACCTGTGACCTAGTCTATGGAGTTACTTGAAGACAAGTGATTCAAAAAGAGAACTGAGCTGGGTGTGGTGGTACATACTTGTAATCCCAGTACTTGGGAGGCTGAGACAGGAGTATTGCAGGTTCAAGGCCAGCCTCAGCAACTTAGTGAGGCACTCCGCATCTTAGTGAGACCCTGTTTCAAAATTAAAAAAAAAAAAGGGGGCTGGGGATGTAGCTCAGAGTAGAATGCCCCTGGGTTCAATCCCCAGTAAAACACACACACACACACACACACATCCTCGCCCCCCCAAAAAACAAGAAAACTGTATTTTAATTGTATAGTTCTTCTATACCATGTATTCTTATGTCAGAAATATATAAATATATTTAAAGCAACTGATATTCTACAAAATATTAAATACCTCTAAGGGATTGCTAAATTTTGTGTTATAAATTTTGCCATTAAAAGTGTAAAATAATATGTGCATAAAATATTGCCAACTACTGACTAGGGTACTATTACAATGAGTAGAAGACACATTAGTTTGTCTTTAATGAACTGTTTTTAACTCTACTCAAGTATTTTATGATTAAAAGGTATCTTTCTTGACAACAAATATTCATAGGAATATTTAAATATGACTTTGATAAACTACCTTGCAGCAAAAGTAAATCTTGTATATTAACATGCAAAGATTTTGGATGCACTTCAATAACCTCTGAAGTTACTGGCACACTTAAGGTAAAACACCAAGGCTTAGACTTCCAAGTAGACATACTTATAGATGAGTAAATATCATCAAACTAAAAGGGCTATATTCCTTGTGGCTGAAACCCAGACAAATCAAGAAAATGATGCAATGCAAAATTTTTTTCTGAATCATCTCTTTATACCTGCCTAGTCCCAGAAAGAAAATAAAGCAGAACACAAAAGCTTGGCTAAGGTGTTTCCTTGGAACACCCATGTCTCTCAGAAATGTGAGCTGATGATTCTATTAAAAATCACCACAGACCAGAAAATGTTATGTGCACATATGAATGTATCACTATGAATCTCGCTATCATGTACAATAACAATGTACTTAAATAAAAATGTACTTAAAAAACCCATCACATCCATATTATTAAGGTGCCACACCAAATCTGCCTAGTATGCACAACTGATATCACTAAATAAGGGATCTGGAATGTTCTATTCAAATCTGGAGTGATTCTTCCTTCTAAATGTGTTAATAGATGAATATAACAACCCCAAAATTCATATAAGAAAGAGATTATGCATACTGCCAAGTCATGGGAATCGTATTCATTAACAGGTTGAAAAAACTGCAGAAGAAGACCTGTCAGGATGGAAAGATAATTCAGAAAAGTCAAATATACATCAGAAATTAGGGTAGGGGGGTTACAACTATGCAAAGATAATTAAGAATATATGATAACTGCCAGGTGCTGTGACATATGCCTGTAATCTCAGTACTTGGGAGGCTGAGACAGGAGGATCGCAAGTTCAAGGCCAGCACTTAGGTAACTTAGCAAGATCCTGTTTCTAAATAAATAAAATAGGGCTAGAGGTGTAGCTCAGTGATAGAATGCCCCTAGGTTCAATCCCAAGTCAGTGTCTGTCTCTCTCTCTCTTTCACACACACACAAAATATATGATGGCTTCTAGAATTAGTAAAGAATTTTAAAGAAAACTAAAAGACAAATCAAGTTAGTAGTAAAGTCAGCCTGGTAAGGAAATGAAAATCCTAGAAGACTTAACAATTTGAGAACAGATAAGATTATTTTTTAAAAAGCAGCTAAGGACGCCAGGCATGGTGGTGCATACCTATAATCCCAGTACTTGGGAGGCCAAGACAGGAGTGTCCTGGGTTCATGGCCAGCCTTAGCAAGTTAGTAAGACCCTGCTTCAGAATAAAAAATAAAAAGGGCTGGGGGTATAACTCAGAGGTAGAATGCCTCAGGGTTCAATCCCCAGTACCAAAAAAAAAAAAAAAAAAAGAGAGAGAGAGCAAGCAAGCAAGCAGCTGAGGAGAAAAAGCAGGAGGTGAGGGCAGATATTTTTAGGTTATAACATCCCTTGTGGGTGGGCATAAAAGAAAACAAATCAGACTACAGTAAAACCAACATACTGTGAATTCTACAGTAACCTATGACTCAAGTTCAATGAAATCCTCTGGCATGTCAAAAAGAGTGAACTAAAATTTTTCTTCATAATATTTATGTAGACAAGTGAAAACTTTAAAAATTGTTAGAATTGGACAGAAAGATGAGTGGTGATTTTGTAAGACCTGTCATCTCATGAAATATATGAAAACCTTAGTGATGCCAGGCGTGGTGGTGCACGCTTGTAATCCCAGTACTTGGGAGGCTGAGATCAGAGGATCCAGGTTCGCGGCCAGCCTCAGCTACTTAGGCCCTCCACAACTTACTGAGACCGTTTCAAAATAAAGAATAAAAAAAATAGGGCTGGGGATGTAGCTCAGAGGTAGAATGCCCCTGGGTTCAATCCCTGGTACCGCCAAAAAAATGAAAAAAATCCTTAGTGACAAAACAATGCTGTTCCACTATCAACGATAGACAAAAGAAATGAACTGTAAAGTTACTGGCTGTCTCTGGGATATTTACTAATTAAACTAAATATATTTCAAAACTACTTTTCTTACCCATCAAAGCAACCACCTTTATAACGGTACTCTAAATAATACTAGTTTTCGTCACATCTTCTCACTCATGTAAACAATTTTCTGAGAGTTGATGTTTTCTGAGGGAGTTTGAGATCAATACAGTCCCATTTCCCATTTGTTCCTATGTATATATGTATGTATGTATGTATCTATGTATGTATGTATATATTTATTTGGTGTTAGGCATTGAACCCAGGGGTGTTCTACCTGTGAGCTACACCCCCAGCCCTATTTTATTTTTTATTTTGAAACAGGGTCTCAGTTGCAGAGGGCCTTGCTAAGCTGCTGAGGCTGGACTTGAACCTGTGATCCTCTTGCCTCAGCTTCCCACCTACTGGGATTACAGGACTGCGCCACCACGCCCAGCTCCATTTGTTCCTTTTAACAAAAGCCCATGAAGCTTGTATTCTTTTGATAATCACTGCTAAAAATTTCTTTCTTTGCCATGTCCTTGATATCTGATGAAAAACCTTTAGAAAACTTTGGGTGTGGGGGAGAAGATAGAATATTTGTGAGTATCATCTTAATTATTGAATGCAGATCAGTAAGCAAGGAAAAGGATGTTCATTTTTAACAGTATCTGGCTAAATGTGTGTTTCCTTTCAAGAATTTCCCTTTGTGTTTGATAAATAAAGGGCTGGGAATGTCTACAAGACAATGCTGTACAAACCTAATGAGACCTCACACTCCACTAGAGGAACAGACTGAAACTTCCTGCATGATCCTGCAGAGTGGCTCTTTGCAGAGCGACCTGCAGTGCCTGCCCTCCACCCAGGAGCACAGCACAGAGTGCCTGGCACAGTGAAGCACTTCACAGAAAAGAAGGCTGCTCCTTCACTGTTCTGGTTTGCATCAAAAAGATTTCAAGTTAGTATTATGTGGAGGTTCTGGTGTATGTCTTCTTTGGAACCTTCTCCAAATGGATGTGTGACTACTTTTTTACTATATTAACCATCTTTGAAGAAATGTAGGGTCCAGTTGGAGCATTTTTCTGAGAAGTGAGTAAGTTAGTATTGGGGAAAGCCATTACTGCACATATTTCCCTCCCATATTTTAAGAAACATTGTTTAAAGTTAAATATGTAACATTGTGAGTGAGCACCTCCTATGTTAATAGAATCCTTTACTTGGTTTTAATGTTTTGAAATAAATGGAGAAGATGGGATACTGCTGAATTAGAACACAAAGCTCTCTTATAGCCTGTGCTAAGAGAATGATTTCTTTCAAAATCCTGTGGAACAGCTAGTACTATACTACTTCCTTCTGGCTGGTAGAAAGGCATGTTAAATGGGATATGCAGAATGAGGAAGAATGACTTCCTGACAAATGCAGCTTTTCTTCTCTATGCTTTTAATGCTAGTAAATCACTCCATTCAATGAATGCTGGCACACCTACCATGTGTAAGCACTGGGCTAGGCAAGAGAATAAAATAAAGATAAATAAGACAGGGTCCCTATTCCTCCAGACAGTCCAGTAAGAGGAAGAAAAGATAAGCATTGCTGCTACAAAGTATTTAAAGCACCATAGATAGTGGCAACAGAACCATTCCATTGTTAATTTTATCTAGGAGAGGTCTGGAAAGATGCACAAAGGAGGTGGTATATGTAAAGAACATATATGGTATATGTAAAGAACATATACCACCTCCTTTGTAAATATATGTAAAGAATATATGTAAAGAACAGGATTGGCAGGCATGCTACTGATGAAGGCTAAAAGAAGATATTCTGGACAGATGACATAACTCTGGCAAAAATAATGTTCTATAATACTAAACATCTTGTGATTCTGCAGGTTAGGAAACACTAGCTAAAACGAAGTTAGGATTTATTTACTTTGGTACATCTGGAGCCTCTAATAAAAACCTACATGCATCATGAGACTCCACGGGGATAAAGAAGGTATGCAGCATCTCTCACACTTTTTTAGTGTGGAATTCACTTTTAGCAGAATGCTCTTGGAATATACTGCAAGAAAATCTGTACTGGATCTTCTCTACAGACCTCTGACTCCAATAAGTCAGTATTTCTAAAAAAAATCCAGAGAAGAAACTAACACCAGCTGTGTTAATGTAAGACTTATTAAGCTATCAGAAAATTCAGCATGTCATCGCTGTAACTGAGGCTCCAAAAATTCAACATGTGGGGGGAGGACGTTATTTGACAGCCAGCAAGATGGGTAAAGTCTCCTGGTATGACCCCACCCTAAGTGAAGTGGGCACCAGACACTGGAGCGTGGCCCAATCCAACCACTGGCAGAGGCCAGAGTTTGTCACAAAGATTTACCACCCCTGGCCCAGTCCACTCACTTTCTGCCAAGGACTTAGTCAGGGGTGAAGACAAAGAAGCTATGAGGAAAAAAAAAAGACAAACCAAACCCCCCAAAAACCCCCTGATGAATCATTTTTCTCTAAAAATCTCCATATGGCTACAAGAAAGCCATAGAATATGAAATTTAAAAAAGGTCCTGGAGAATGGTTCTCATTTCATTGCAAAAGACCCTAGGACACTAGCACAGCAGTACACTCATGTGTCTTCAGCATGACGGTGGCATCACTGGCAGTGACAGGGTGAAGCAGGTCAGAGCAGAATCAGCATCAGCACCTAGCAGAGGCGCCAAGACCAGCTCAGCTGAGCGAGGGAGGCGAGGGCAATAGCTGAGGGAGCAGTGCTGTTAAGTTGTTCACCAGCACATTTAAGACCCAGCACTGGGGACTTTAGGAAGCACAGAGGTGGGCGAGGGGGACAGGGAGACTGCTAAATATACTGAGAGGGCAAAAGCCACTCCAAACCACTAAAATCTGGGTAGCTTCCATCAGTGACCCCCATTTTTAACAGACTTGGGTCCATGAGGAAACTCAGGTTATATATACAACAAAAACAAAAGGGCTTCTTCGTCAATAGAGCTCATACACCTTGAAAGACATGTTCCTAGCATGGTAGATAAGTAAGAAGTCCTTATCATAATCAATTAGTGTGTCCCAGTGGTCAGAGGCATGAGCTCTAGGCTAGACTGTCTGGATTCAAATTCAAGGACAGACACTATCTGTATGACTTAGATCTAAATTATTTAACTGCTCTGTGTCTCAATTTCTTCACTGTAAAGTGTGGAAACCTACCATATAAGTTGCTATTAGGAGTAAATGAGTTTATATGTAAAGTACTTACAAGGAAGTTAACTTCCAGATTTTCTATTAATTTCTTCTTCTGTAAAATGGGGATAATCATAATAGCTAATATTTATGACCCATTCACCATGTGCTATACCCTATTCTAAAGCCCTTTGCATATAGTTCTTGCCTCAGTTTTAAAATTAAATAACCTGGAAAATGCACGTTTAACAGTGCCAAGTACATGGCAAGGACACAATAAATATAACGACCACTATTACCACTAGACCTACCTTTTATGGAGTACCTCCTCTATTCTAGGCACTATTCTAAGCGCTGTCCATACAGTGGTTCTAAGTCTCAGCGAGGCTATAAGCTACTCTCATCATCTTTGTTGTGAGGATAAACTCTTGCAGAAAGATCAATTAGCTTAATTAACTATCCACACTTAGTGGAAATTCTGGGCTTCAAAGCCCTGTTCTCATCCTATACTATGCTGCTTCTTAATTTCTTTTAACAATATTTGTTATTTGAAAAACAGATGAAAATAACAAAATGTAACTATTTTTCTGGTTTCAGAAGGTAACAACATGGACTAGAAACATGCGGAATATGAAGATGTTGTACAAGGCTGTGTTTGGGGGCCTGATGGGAGGGAGCAGGGGCTGTTCGACGTGAACATTATGATTTCATATATTACCACCACTATATACATGCTATATTCCTGCTAGGGAGATAGAGTGTAAAAAAATAAAGCTTAATAGAATCATAAACTCCCTTTAATTGTTAAATCTGGAGTGTTTGTACAAAATATTATCCGCTGCTCTTATAATCCACTGGCTCCCAATGTTTTCAAGTAAGAGAATCCTTTCTTAACACTACTGCACCATCTACCTGGTAGTTATGTGGCTCTATAGACCCTCTGTGATAACTCAGGCTAAGAAATACTGCTATAAACTTTTAGACTCAGTGTTGATATTCCCTATTATAAAAGCAATTCAAAATTACTATAGTGACATGTATTTGTATGAGACTATCAGAGCTCTCTAAGAAAGATCAAACCACTGTTAAGAGAAGCATTCAGGCCGGGCGTGGTGGCGCACGCTTGTAATCCCAGTACTTTGGGAGGCAGAGACCGGAGGATCCAGGTTCGCGGCCAGTCTCAGCTCTCTCTCTCTCTCTCTCGCTTTCGCTCTCTCTCGCTCTCTCTACTTAGTGAGGCCCTCCGCAACTTCGTGAGACCCGGTTTCAAA
>PVJS01065153.1:0-10053 GCA_004027185.1 Glis glis
AGCTCGGAGGTAAAATGCCCCTGGGTTCAATCCCCGGTACCGCAAAAAAAAAAAAAAAATACCAATATCATTTTTCACAGATCTAGAAAAATCAGTCATTAATTTTATATAGAGAAACAAAAGACCCAGAATAGCCAAAGCAATTCTCAGCAATAAGAACCATGCAGGAGGCATAACAATTCCTGACTTCAAATTATACTACAGAGCTATAGTAAAAAAAAATCAGCATGGTATTGGCACAAAAACAGACACATAGACCAGTGGAACAGAATAGAAGATACAGAAACAAGTTCACAAACTAATATTCAATTGATTTTCGACAAAGGTGCTAAACACATACGTTGGAGAAAGGACGGTCTTTTCAACAAATGGTGCTGGCAAAACTGGTTATCTACCTGTAGAAAAATGGAACTAAATCCTTACCTCTCACCCTGCACAAGAGTCAACTCAAGATGGATCAAAGACCTGGAAGTTAGACCAGAGTCTGTGAAATTACTAGAAGAAGGCAGAGGTTCAACACTCCAACATATAGGCACAGATAGAAACTTCCTCAACAAGACCTCCAAAGCACAGGAAATTAAAACAAGAATTAATAAGTGGGATAGCATTAAACTACAAAGCTTCTGCTCATCAAAGGAAACCATCAAGAGCTTAAAGAGAAAGCCTATGGAATGGGAGAAGATCTCTGCAAGCTATCCCTCTGACAGAGGTCTAATATCTAGGATATACAAAGAACTTAAAAGACTTTACACTAAAAAAAAAAATATTCTGTTCAAGAAGTGGGCAACTGAAATGAATAGACACCTCACGAAATAAGAGATACAAATGGCCAATAGATACATGAAAAAATGTTCAACATCATTCGCAATCAGGGAGATGCAAATCAAAACTACTCTAAGATTTCATCTGACCCCAATTAGAATGGCAAGCATTAAGAAGTCAAACAACAACAAATGTTGGCAAGGTTGTGGGGAAATTGGGACTCTTCTACACTGTTGGGATTGCAAACTAGTTCAACCACTATGGAGATCAGTGTGGAGATTCCTCAGAAAACTGGGAATGGATCCACCATATGATCTGGCTATACCACTACTGGGTATCATACCAAAGGGACTGAAACTAGAAAACTACAGTA
Source organism: Glis glis (assembly GCA_004027185.1). Classification (NCBI taxonomy): domain Eukaryota; kingdom Metazoa; phylum Chordata; class Mammalia; order Rodentia; family Gliridae; genus Glis; species Glis glis. Next base: position 1,136 of record PVJS01065153.1, read on the forward strand.
ATATATGCATACCCATGTTCATAGCAGCACAATTCACAGTGGCCAAATTATGGAACCAACCTAGGTGTCCATCAACAGATGAGTGGATTACAAAATTGTGGGAAATACACAATGGAATTCTACTCAGCAATAAAGAAGAACAAAATCACATCATTTGCAAGAAAATGGAAGGATCTGGAGAACATTATGTTAAGTGAGATTAGCCAATCACAATTAAAGAAGGGACATGTGTTTTCATTAATATGTGCAACCTAGGGAGTAGTGGGGACACACAAGGGACTCCGGTTGATAATGGAGAACCCTCAGTGGGGTGAGGGAAGTGGTACAAGGGAAGGGGGAGGGCAAGAAAGAAGTGAATCAGTGGAATTACTATCATAAACAATGTGTACATGTGAGAATATACCAACATCATTCTCGGTACTTCATATGGTTTGGGGGAAGTGGGGGGGGGACACTAAGAGCTCTGTGCATGTATATTAACATCAAATAGATACTTATTGTGATGTGAAACTGCAATGTACCAATAAAAGTATGTTAAAAAAATAAAGCATGAGCCTTTGGGGACATACAATTCAAATTATAGCAATCCTCATGAAAGATTTAGAAATAATAAAACAATAGGAAACTTCAAAATGAGTGTTTATTATTATTATTTTATTTTTGCGGAACTGGGGATTGAACCCAGAGGCATTCTACCTCTGAGCTATATCCCCAGCCCTCTTTTTTATTCTTTATTTTGAAACAGGGTCTCACTAAGTTGTGGAGGCCTCTCTAAGTAGCTGAGGCTGACCGCGAACACAGATCCTCCAGTCTCAGCTTCCCAAGTACTGGGATTACAAGCGTGCGCCACCACGCCCGACTAAAATGAGTATGTTTAATATATTCAAAAATTAAGGGAAGCAAAACATAATATCCAGAAGGTATAGATTGATTTGAAAAAGAACAGAAATTCTATAAATGAAGTATATAGTTAACATAGGACAGGTTGAATGCAGATTAAGCATAATTGAGGAATCTGAAGAAGCTTTCAGAATATAACATAAGGGTATATGGTTAACATGAAGGAAAAGTTATGAGATATAAAGTCTAGATAAGAAAGTTCAGTATAAGCCGGGCGTGGTGGCACACGCTTATAATCCCAATAATTGGGAGGCTGAGACAGGAGGATCTGGGTTTGTGGCCAGCCTCAGCTACTTAGTGAGGCCCTCCACATCTTAGTGAGAACTTATTTCAAAATAAAGAATGTATTGGACAGGGTTCTCTAGATTAACAGAATACACAGAATGAGTATATTTTAAAAAAAAGATTTATCAGATGGGCTTACAGTTTGAAGCAATGTCGTCCCTGGTTCTGACTGCACGTGGAGAGTCAGAGGAACCAGTAGCTGGTCGAACTGTCTAAGAGCTGGAGTCTTAGGATCGGAGCAACCACTAATTCAGTCCCAGTCCAGGACGTGAAGATCAGGAAGCTCTTCGGAGAAACGATGGTGAAGTTTCAGTTCCAAGAGCTGGAGGCCGAGAAGATCAAGAAGCTCTTCAGAGAAAGGTGCGCGGCCGACGATCTCAGGCGAGAGCAGATGCGTTTTCCTCGGAAAGAGTCGCGCACACTCTACGCGGCTTCTCTCTCTTTTATCTAAGTCCGCACCTATCAGAATCCTGCTGCCTACATTCAGGGCAGGGCTTTCTGTTTAATCTGCTGTTACACACCCAAAATCACATAATCTTGGGTGTGTCATGATCAGGTCAAGTTGACAACCTAGACTGACTATCACAAAGAATAAAAAAAAATAGGGCTGGGGGTGTAGCTCGGAGGTAGAATGATCCTGGGTTCAAACCCCAGTACCACAAAAAAAAGAAAAAGAAAAAAAAAAAAGAAAGTTCAGTATATGTCTAGTAGGAGTTTCAGAAGAAGTGGAATAAAAAGAATGATGGAGGTAATCTTTAAGACGCAATGGCTATGAATTTTCCATAACTGAAGAAAGATAAAATCATTGAACTTGAAAAATATATAATACTTAGAGTGATAAATAAAAATGAAATCAAATGTAGATCATGAAAATTCCAGAATTTAAAGCTTACAATAGGGAAAAGAAGATGACTTATAAAGGTGTAACAATTAGACCAATGGCCGACTTCAAACTAGCAACAAAATAGACTCTAGAAGACAAGGGATCATTATCAAAAGGAATTCAGTACCTAGATAAACAATAATTGAGAGTAAAACAATGCTGTTTTCAGACCTATAAAAATGGAGTCAACCATTCCTGTTAACCATCTTCATTGGAGATTATTGAATGTCAACAGGGAGACTAAGCCCACAGGTAAGAGCAAGATGCAAGAAACACAAGTGAATAAATCAGTAAACAGTAAGAGAAATCTTAATAACTATTGACTCTTAACAACATTATTTCAGTGGGGATGGTATAAAGACAAAGGAGTATTAAGTATTAGACAATAACAAAAAATATGAGAAGTTGACCTCTAAGTACTACTTAGGAATAGGGTGGATAGGGTAGGTTTTTGGGTATACATTTTAAATACTTAAAGGTAATTAGAAAAATTATGAAATTAGGATGTTTTGCTTCAAAACTAGTAGAAAAAAAGAAAAACAATCACTCTCAGCAAGGGGATAGAGCAAAGGAAACACATGATCTATAATACAAACACTAAATAAGCCAGGTGTGGCGGCACACGCTTGTAATCCCAGTACTTGGGAGGCTGAAACAGGAGGATCACAGATTCGTGGCCAACCTTAGCTACTTAGTGAGGCCCTCCACAACTTAGTGAGACCCTGTTTTAAGATAAAGAATTAAAAATAGGACTGGGGGTGTAGCCCAGAGGTAAATGCCCCTGGGTTCAGTCCCCAGTACCACAAAATAAAAATAAAAATAAATAAATAAATAAATGAAATGCTAAATAAAATACTAGTAATACTTCTAAATAAATCAGTAATTATAATAAATAAAAATATATTGTCATCCACCTTTTAAATGAGACCTAACAAATTGAATTTTAAAGCTATTTTATGGGCAATAAAACATGAATACACACGCATATATCTATTCGTATACACAGATGTTTATGCACACAAAAGTAAATCACCAAATCTTATTGGTGCCATGCTGAGTTCAGGCCATTGTCAAGGCGAGAGATTCTAAATGACCTAGAAGACAAAAGAGTTAAATTTGACTCCACAGCAAGGTAATGTAATGCTTGTCCCTCTAAAGGGAACCGCTGAGGAGACTTGAATGATACACCTGCTCTCCTTGACTTAGTGCCAATCTATCACAGAAGAGCCTTGGGCAAGAAATGGGAAGACATGTTACCATTTAGCTTCTGATGCCAGAGAGCAGCGAAAACAAAACAAAGTGAAACAACAACAACAAAAAAAAACACCCTTTTAATTTGTTAATTAAGAACAACAATTGGCTAAGCATAATATTATAGAAAAAGTAATATATATATTTTTTTTTGCAGTACCGGGGATTGAACGCAGGGGCGTTCTACCTCCACGCTACACCCCCGGCCCTATTTTTTATACTTTATTTTGAGACCGGGTCTCACGAAGTTGCGGAGGGCCTCACTAAGTAGAGAGATAGAGAGAGAGACAGGGAGAGAGAGAGAGAGAGAGAGAGAGAGCGTGCGCACATGCGCGCGTGCACGAGCTGAGGATGGCCGCGAACCCGGATCCTCCAGTCTCCGCCTCCCAAAGTACTGGGATTACAAGTGTGCGCCACCACGCCCGGCTGAAAAAGTAATATTATTGGTACCATAAGAAATAAAATACATTCTACAACAATCCAAAGAAAATTGGGTCAGGTGCTGTGGTGCATGCCTATAATCCCAGTAACTTGAAAGGCTAAGACAGGAGGATTGCAGGTTTGCGGCCAGCCTCAGCAACCTTGTGTGATCCTCCGCAATTTAGTGAGACCCTGTTTCAAAATAAAAAATAAAATCAGGCTGGGGGTGTAGCTCAGAGGTAGAATGCCTCTGGGTTCAATCCCCAGTACCACAAAAAAAAAAAAAGAAAGGAAGAAAGAAAGAAAATCAAAACATTTCCAAAAAGTAACTCATATAATCCCACTGTAGTTTTCTTTCATTGCTGTAATTAGTTATATTTGGTGTTGAAAGTCCTACAACATTTGCATTTGGTACTAGAAGTTGTTCGGTAGGTGATAAATTACACTAGGCTAAGGCCAAACAGAGCCCCTGTATGCTGACGTGAGTTGTCTTGTGTTTGTCTCATAGGGTGGGACGTGTTTGAGTTGTGGGAAGGTTTTCTATATTTACACAGTCAGCATTAACTAAACCCAGTGGCTCTCAAACTTGTCTTCCTGTTAGAATTATCTGGGGGTCCTTTTTTAAAAATTCCAATCACAGGCCTTACCCCAGACTACTTAAATCACAGTCTCTGGGGAAAGGTACCCAGGTGATTCCAACATACAGGCAAGTTTAGGGACCAGTGCCCTAAGTAGAGTGGCAGAAGTAATTTCAAAGTTGAAACAGAGTCTCGTGTGATTCAGTGACTTGGTTTATTAACTATCAGACTGGTTCCAAAATAACTTGTGTATTATTTTTCAGGAAGGACTTTTTGTTTTTGTTTAAAAAGCTTAAAAGTTTAAAATAAGGCTTCATAGCTTCATTCTAGTCAATTGACTCCTCTCAAGACCATCTAAACTCATATACTTCCAAGACAAATGAAACATAGGTACACAAATACCCCATTCAACATACACCTGGCTCACCCCGATTATATTATAGGCTGATGATACCTGTGGGTTCTCTGGAGAAAATGTGAGTCTCTGTTCTTCATAATAGTCTTGTGCATTAAATAGACATATTCATCTTTTAACCCAGAGGGCACTCAGGGAGGTTGAAAAGAGGGGTAGATCTAGCTCACAGTTGATTTAGTGAATGTTTTTCTGCCACCTAATGGGCATTTCAGAATATGCTATGTAGAATTCATCCTTGTAATCATAGTACTGTCATATGAAGGGGGCTCAATAAGGAGTGGTTTGGAATTTACTTGTTTTTACTTTCTTTTTTTTTTTGCAGTACTGGGATTGAACCCAGGGGAATTCTACCTCCAAGCTACACTCCAGTCCTATTTTTTTATTCTTTATTTTGAAACCGGGTCTCACTAAGTTGCAGAGGACCTCACTAAGTAGCTGAGGCTGGCCGCAAACCTGGATACTGCAGTCTCAGCCTCCCAAGTACTGGGATTACAAGCGTGCGCCACCACGCCCGGCTTGTTTTTACTTTCAAAACCTGTGGGAGTGCTGGTGACTTCACACCAACAGCTAGACATGGATGTTTTGTACATGACCTTTCAGGGGAACAAATATGCTCTCTGTCCAGCTTTTTACCTTGTTTAATTCTTATAAGCACTTTTACCTTTTGTTTCTTAAAACCCCCAAGTCTAGGTTATCAAGAATAGTTCCTAAGTATACAATGTAATTAGCATATAATATACTCTGTCCAATCTTAAATAATATCAGAGCAGCCCAGGGCTCAGTGATTGGGCCTTGATGATCTCCTGGGGATTTGATACCATCTACACACAAGTGGTTCCAATATTTGTATTGTCCAGGTCAAGCTTTTCTTCTGAATCTAATTCACAGATCCAACTGCATACCTGACATCTCTTGTTGGGTATTGATAATAGACTTCTCAATCCTGATTTATTTAAGTCTTTGCTCATGCTTTGAGTGAAGTGCAACCTCCCTATCCTGCCCCTTCCCCCAACACACACACACACACACACACACACACACACACACACATACACACACACTCAGAAATTCACATCTATTCCTCTGGCAGTCTTCTCATCTCAATAAATGGGAAGACTTCCAGAAGAGTAGATTTATTTTATTATTCTTCCAGGTGCTAAGGTTGAACACATTAGTCATTCTTGATTCTTCTCTAATCACCTCACATGAATCTGTCAGGAAATTGTGAATATCTCCAGAATCCTTCTACTTCTCACCACTGCACTGCCACCACCTGCCCTGAGCCGTCGCCGCTCACCTATATTATTGCAACGGTCTCCATAGGCCCCCTACAGCCTACACTGAAAAAGCAGCTAGAATTCTCAACATGTCAGACTGTCAGTCCTCTGCTTAAAACTCCCCAGTGGGTGACCCAGAGGAAAGGCTACAGTCCTCATGATGGCCTACAAGGCTGTCGCTGACCTCGGTCTCAAGGACATCACTCCTGCCCCGTGGCTTCTTCCTGCAGTTCCTTGAGGGCACGGGCACTCACTCTGCTCTGCAGGGACCTTTATGCTGGCTGCTTTCTCTACCATTCTTTCTTTCCTTAGACTTTGTCCCCTTGTTTACTTCAAGTCTTTTACTCAGAGTCTACCCTGAGCTCCTATATATATCCATTCCAAGGCAATTTCCCATTCCCCTGACACCATCACCACTTAGCATCTCGCCCCTGCTTTTTCTCTTTAGTATTTATCAACAACAAACATACTTTTACTCAAGTCTCCCTCTTCCCTTCTCTCCCTGCACCACCCTTTGGTGGGGTAGTTTTTACCTGTATGTTCACAGCTCTATCTTCTGCCCCTGTAATGCCTGATGCATAGCTGGAGCTCAGTATTTGTTTGTGAATGAATCATATATTTAATTTTAATGGGTGGGGGAAGGAACTATATAACTGATTGGAAAAATAACGAGAGAACAGACTTGTCATTGTTTTATTTCCTGCTTTTTTTTTTTTTTTTTTGTGGTACCAGGGATTGAACCCAGGGGCATTCTACCTCCGCGCTACACCCCCGGCCCTATTTTTTTTATACTTTATTTTGAAACCGGGTCTCACGAAGTTGCGGAGGGCCTCAGTAGGTAGAGAGAGAGATACACAGAGAGAGAGAGAGAGAGAGAGAGAGAGAGAGTTGAGGCTGGCCGTGAACCCGGATCCTCCGGTCTCCGCCTCCCAAAGTACTGGGATTACAAGCGTGCGCCACCACGCCCGGCTATTTCCTGCTTTTAAAAGGACTGTTCTTCATTTAATAGTTTTCTCATTACATCTGAGCACTCATTTCAATGAACTCCTTTATTGAAACACAGCATTGTAATGTGTATCAAATAACACACTAGTTCTGTATCTTGGCATATAACTTCAAAAAGGTATTATAAAACTTGCTGGCGTGCTTTCAGTTTTCATTTATCTAGACAAAGGTTCTCAAAAGGACCAGGTTAAAACACATCTAAGAATTAGTGCTGGGTAATTTACACAAGGGCAAATTGGCAGTTTCCCTGGTAACCCTTCCTGTTTCTACTGTCCCTACCCCTGAGATTTTCTAAAAGGTCTAACCTCTGGTGAGAACAGGGATGGGACATCCTAAGCCCCACTTCTCGGCCTCAGACACAGAGCTTCACAGAAGGAAATGGCCTACTCTGACCTGTGACTGTCCCTAAATTGTGTGTGTGGCACACATGTCTCAGTAGGATAGTGAGGAAAAACATGAAATAAGAATGAGCAAATGTGTAAGCAAACCATTGCTATTCCTTGAGAATTACTGACAGCATCACCTGGGAAGGTTTTTGTAACTATATTCAGTGTTAAATTGTATATGCAGCCAAGTACTTAGCTGCCTATCCCATTGGGGTGTTTCCCAAGATCATCTACATGATGGCAGATTACGGAGAAAACTGCTTGAAGTCCTGCTCAGCCCAGGACCTCCAGCCACGTCAGGGCCTAGCCAGCTGGCCACCCAGATGGCTGCGATCTATAGCTTGAGGCAACTGCTTGAGGGAGAATCAAAACTCTAGACAGCGGTCTTCTCACCTTTGCTGAGGGGAGCACTCTAGTGATGACATCAACTTAGCCCATCTCAAGCACATCACAGGCCCAAGATGCACTGGACTTCATGACAGCTGGTCTTTTGGGTACGCACAATCAAGTAGGATTTTCTGTTCTGTAATTCACAGAGTAAACTATGACTTACAGATTAACTGTTCTAGATGAACTATTTTAATCCCTTTAAGTTTACTACAAAAACATTTTAAAATAAAAATTTAAATGTTAAGCAGTTACTCAAATGTCAAGTAAAAAAAAAATTTAGATATCAAGCTATGGCAACCCAGTAACATTGGGGTTTACTTTTATACACATTAGAAAAAATTAGAAATGTAGTATTTCCTGAAGCACTGAATGAAGTAAACTGGAAAATAAGAAAATATTTTCAAATGGTTTTATTTCTGAGTACATTTATATAGCGTTGAAAACGCCGCATCAAGTGTGCAAAGTACAAAAGGTTTTCAGCAGATTATGATACAGCATTAATGATAAGCTCCGTAGTTTAGCTCACCACAGTACTGCCTCATCCTGGATAATAAGCACTGAACATACACAGGCCTATCAAAATTCTACTCGGAGATGAAGTGACAGGGATCAACAAACATACACAGAGACCAGAGGTCAAGGAGTGATGAACACTTAATGAGCCCTGAAAGCAAAAACAACTAATGCAAACGTATGTCATTTTACTTGTTGATTTATCTTTATTTTTTGTATTCTGGGGATTGAACCCAGGGCCTCACGCATGATAAGAAGTACTCTACCACTGAGCTACACCCCCAGCCCTGTTTTCTGTCATTTTACAACATTACTGTGAATAATTAGGATTTTGCATTAAATTAACTATTATTGACTTAGTAACTATAAAATATTTATCAAAAAATAAACATTTCAATGAAAATGTTAAGTAAAACTGCTTTTATTTTTATAAATAAAAAGATAGCTCATTATACAAACAACACTTAGTGAAGTAATATATTAGCTGGCATTGCCTGGTATTATATGCAACAGTTAACACAAATAGCTATAGCTCTCTATAACCTTCATGCGACTTCTTGACATTTGGTAATTTCCAACACCATTTCAAAAAATCTTATATATAACAGGGTATTT
>PVJS01065154.1:0-10051 GCA_004027185.1 Glis glis
GGGCGTTCTACCTCCGCACTACGCCCCTGACCCTATTTTTTATACTTTATTTTGAAACCATGTTTCACGAAGTTGCGGAGGGCCTCAATAAGGAGAGAGAGAGAGACACAGAGAGAGAGAGAGAGAGAGAGAGAGCTGAGGCTGGCCGCGAACCCGGAGGATCCGGGTTCGTGGCCTCCGGTCTCCGCCTCCCAAAGTACTGGGATTACAAGTGTGCGCCACCACACCTGGCTCCGAACTAGACTTTTCAAAGGTGGTCAGCAGATGGGTGCAGCTCTTGCTGCTGTTGTTGCAATGGCTTTATTGCTTTTGTTATTTATGTATATTGAAGGCCAAGGTACCATTCTAGGCCCCGGGGGCTGATGCATAGAGGATTAGACCCTGTTCCTGCCCTTCAAAAGTGCCAAGTGAGCCGGGCGTGGTGGCGCACGCTTGTAATCCACTTGGGAGGTTGAGACCAGAGGAACCGGGTTCATGGCCAGCCTCAGCTACTTAGTGAGGCTCTCCACAATTTAGTGAGACCCTGTTTCAAAATAAAGAACAAAAAATAGGACTGAAGGTGTAGCCCAGAGGTAGAATGCCCCTGGGTTCAATCCCTGGTACCGCAAAAAAAAAGAAAAAGTGCCGAGTAAGCCAGGCATGGTGGAGCACACCTGTAATCCCACTACTTGGGAGGCTGAGACAAGGAGGATTGCAGGTTGGAAGCCAGCCTCAGCAACTTAGTGAGACTTTCAGCAATGAGACTCTATTTCAAAATAAAGCCGGGCTTGGTGGCGCATGCTTATAATCCCAGTACTTGGGAGGCTGAAACAGGAGAATCACAGGTTCGGGGCCAGCCTCAGCTACTTAGTGAGGCCCTCTGCAACTTAGTGAGACCCTGTTTCAAAATAAAGAATAAAAAATAGGGCTGGGGGAGTAGCCCGAAGGTAGAATGCCCCTGGGTTCAATTCCTGGTACCAACAAAATAAAACAAGCGCAGACTAGTGGAGGAGGCAGGTACCTGAAGACAGAACTGTGCTCAGAGGAGCCGAGGGAGAGGAAGGATGTATAACTGAGCCATCACTTGCACTAATAATAGTAATAATCAGCTGGGTGTTCTCTTATCTCCTCCATCCCATTCCTACCCTTTCTTTCTTTCAGACCCAACCTAAGACACACTTCTGGCAGGAAGTCCTCCCTGATGAATCCAACCTTTCTGACTTAATTGCTTCTAAACTTCCTACTTAGAATAAAGCAGCTATCAGTTGCTGAATATTTACTATGCCCAAGGCACCCTTTATGCCTTGTCTTAAAACCTCCTAACACTCTTGAGGGACGGGTATTAGTATATTAATTTTATAGATGGGGAAGCTGGGACTCAGAGAGACTTGCCAAGTTCCTTCAGCTAATCGGCAGCAAAGCCAGAATTCCAACTCGGATATGGATGATTCCAAAGCAGGACTTCACAAACTAAGGCTCATGGGCCAAACCTAGCCCATTCATTGTCCATTTTTGTAAATAAAGTTGTGTTCGAATAAGATCACACCTATTCATCAAGTCTATTGCCAAGACTGTTACTCTTAAAGTTGATTCTGTACTTTTCCAGGGCTGATGCATCAGTCAGTATAGGTTAGGTGATGCTGCAATAACAAAGAGCTCCAATAGCTCAGTTACTTAAGACAATAAGGTTTATTTCTCACTTGTCCTATGTTTGCAACAATGGTCCACAGGGTAGCTCTGTTCCTTTTGGTGTTTAGGGACACAAATGGACAGTGACTTCATTACCATATGGGCTTCCAATGCTACCACATCAGTAGAAAAGAGACAGGGTGACGCATGCACAAGGTCTCGGAGCTTCTGGTCATATATATATATATATATATATATATATATATATTTTAACCAAAGCAAGTCACATGACTATACCCAACTTCAAAAGTAACTTCAAAGGTGAAATGTAAATGAGGCAGGGAAATCTTATCCTATTATGAGCCTGGAAGAAAAACAAAGTATATTTGTGAACAGCTCTAATAACCACATACTCCCTTGGGCAGGCCTTTTCCCTGTCTCACCTGGAAGTCAGGTTGGAATTGGGAACCCCATCACATACAGAGCCATCTTAATTTTTCCCAAAATCTTTGGTTTCTTCCCTGGCTAGCACTATTTGGAGTTTATTGAATAAGATTATATTATCTTCTTTGTTTGGTTGCCACCATGAATTTCTTTTCTTTTCAAGACAGAGTCTTGTTATGTTGCCCAGGCTGGCCTTGAACTCCTGGGCTCAAGCAATTTTTCTGCCTCAGTCTCCCAAGTAGCTGGGACTATAGGTGTGCAACACCACACCCCATAACCACTATGAAATTTTGACCGAATCTTCTCAATATTTTGGTAATTTCATACATGTATAAGAATATGTATATAAAATTATATATAAGATAGCTGAGCGTGGTGGCACACACTTGTAATCCCAGTACTTGGAAGCTGAGACAGAAGGATCGCAGGCTCAAAGCCAGTCTTGGCAACTTAGCAAGGCCCTTCACAACTTAGACCCTGTTTCAAAATAAAAAATAAAATTGGGCTGGGGGTATAGCTCAGAGGTAGCCCTTGGGTTCAAACCCCAGTGCCACAAAAAATAAAATTATATATAATATATATGTTTACATACATATATATGTATACCCACACACACCCAGGGGCATTCTACCTCCAAGCTACACTTCTAGCCCTTGTTTTTTAAAATTTTGAAGCAGGGTCTTGCTAAGTTGCTGAAGCTGGCCTCTAACCTACCATCCTCCTGTCTTAGTCTCCCAAGTACTGGGATTACATGTGTGAGCCACTGTGCCAGCTAATTTTATTGTTTTTTTTTTATTTTGCGGTACCGGAGATTGAACCCGGGGCATACCCCCAGCCCTATTTTATCCTTTACTTTGAAACCAGGTCTCGCGAAGTTGCTAGCCCTGAACCCAGATCCTCTGGTCTCTGCCTCCCAAGTACTGGGATTACAAGGTGCGCCACCACGCCCAGCTTAATTTTATTGTATTTCAAGTTAGGATTTTTCTGTGGTGCTGCTTCAGTTTTTACCTGTATCTCTTCTCTTGCTTGCTTGCTTATTTATTTATTTGGTGGTTCTGGGGATCGAACTCAAGGGCATTCCACAGCCCTATTTTATTTTTTGTTTTGAAACAGGGTCTTGCTAGGTTGCTGAGAGTTTTGCTACATTCCTGAGGCTGGCCTCAAACCTGTGATCTTCCTGTCCCAAGTACTGGCATTATAGGCATGCACCACCATGCCCGGCCTTCTTGCTTAAATTCAAGAAATATACAGAAAGCCGGGCATGGTGGCACATGTTTGTAATCCCAGTACTTGGGAGGCTGAGACCAGAGGATCCGGGTTTGCAGCCAGCCTCAGCTATTTAGTGAGGCCCTCCGCAACTTAGTGAGACACTGTTTCAAAATAAAGAATAAAAAATAGGGCTGGGGGTGCAGCTCGGAGGTAGAATGCCCCTGGGTTCAATCCCCGGTACCACAATTAGATAGATAGATAGATAGATAGATAGATAGATAGATAGATAGATAGATAGACTGAAAAGAGAGGAGCTTTGTATAACATCCATTCAAGTCCTGACCAAGAAACTCATTTAAAAGAAACATTTGGCTGGGCACAGGATGCACACCTGTAGTCCCAGTAACTTAGGAGGCTGAGATGGGAGGTTCACTTGAGTACTGGAGTTCAAGGCCTGCCTGGGTAACATTGCAAGATGCCTCCTCTTTCTTTCTTTCTTTCTTTCTTTCTTTCTTTCTTTCTTTCTTTCTTTCCTTCCTTCCTTCCTTCCTTCCTTCCTTCCTTCTCTCTCTCTCTCTCTCTCTCTCTTTCTTTCTCTTTCTTTCTTTCTTTCTTTCTTCTTTCTTTTTTTTTTTGTACAGGGGATTGAACCCAGGTGCATTCTACCTCCTAGAGACACCCCCAGCCCTTTGTTATTTTTTTATTTTGAAATAGGGCCTCACTAAATTGATGAGGGTTTCGCTAAATTGCTGAGGCTAGTCTCAAACCTGCGATTCTTCTTTCTCAGCTTCCCAGGCACTGGGATTACAGGCGTGCGCCACCATGCCCAGCAAGACAACTCCTCTTAAAGAAAAATGAGAGAGCGCCGGGCGCGGTGGCGCATGCTCGTAATCCCAGTACTTGGGAGGCTGGAGGATCCGGGTTCACAGCCAGCCTCAACTACTTAGTGAGGCCCTCCGCAACTTCGTGAGACCCGGTTTCAAAATAAAGTATAAAATTTAGGGCCAGGGGTATAGCTTGGAGGTAGAATGCCCCTGGGTTCAATCCCCAGTACTGCAAAAAAAAAAAAAAAAAAAGAAAAATGAAAGAAAGAAACAGTTCACAATCATTAAATGTTTATTGTGGATCAGGCCCTGGATTTACCCTTTACATACATTATCTCATTTAATTCTCACCCAGTCCCATAAGGCGAGTACCATTATTATGCCAGTTTTGTACCCGGACAGACGGAAGCTAAGGTCCAAAGCTACATACTGCCGAGCAGTGCCGCTCATCCACCTCCAGAGCCTGCCCACTGCTCACCAGGGCCCACTGCAGAGGGGACCTGCCGACTTGTATGGGACATCAGAAGATATGTGGCGAGCCGGGTATGGTGGCGCATGCTTGTAATCCCAGCACTTGGGAGGCTGAGACAGGAGGATCGCAGGTTCCAGGACAGTCTCAGCAAGTAGTGAGACTCTCATCAACCTAGAGAGACCCTGTTTCAAAATAAGAATAAAATAGGGCTGGCGTGTAGCTCAGAGGTAGAATGCCGCTGGGTTCAATCTACAGTACACACACACACACACACACACACACACACACACACACAATTAAAAATAGAGCTGAGGGGTATAACTCGAAGGTAGAACACCCCTGGGTTCAATTCTGAGTAACACACACACACACACACACACACACACACACACACTGAGTTGGATTTGTAGTGTGAGGCTTTTCCATATAAACAGAGGACCTTGTCTGGGGACTAGACTTCAGTGTGGTCTTCAGGTTCCAGGACCCTGGAAACCTGACATACTGGTATAAGCATTTCTAGCATGTCTATTGTTTAATAACATTTTTAGATGGGTTCAAGGCCCAAAATGTCATTAATTCCTGCCAGGGAACATCTAAAAGTTCTTGTTCAAAACTCCAAGGGATTCCGCTTTATTCAATTAAAAGTAGCCTCCAGCGCTGGGCTCTGAATTTTGCACACGGTTCAGTATGAATCCAGTCCTCTAGGTGGCAGCAAAAACCTCAATATGACCTCTTCTGGGAGCCAGGTACCCACCCTTTGGTTTTGTTTTATTAATGATAGCAATGGGAGCAGAATATATATATATATATATATATGTGTGTGTGTGTGTGTGTGTGTGTGTGTGTGTGTGTGTGTGTGTGTGTGTGTGTATTACTTTTTTGTGTATGTGGTGCTGGGGATTAAACCCAGGTGCATTCTATCTCTGAGCTACACTCCCCAGCCCGATTTTATTTCTTATTTGGAAACAGGGTCTCACTAGGTTGACGAGGGTCTCACTACTTGCTGAGGCTGTCCCTTAAACCTTCAATCCTTCTGTGTCAGCCTCCCAAGTACTGGGGTCACAGGTGTATACCAAGTTTTAACTACTGGGTTGGTTTCAGAAAGGGATCAGGTTGTATATTGTAACCTCCCTTGAAGTGCAGATTTTACCCTCAATGAACCTAGAAGTAAAATGGGCACAGTGGCTCATGCCTGTAATCCCAGTACTTTGAGCTATAGTTCAAATCTTTTTTTTTTTTTTTTTTTTTTGCAGTGCTGGGGATGGAACCCTGGGGCATTCTACCTCCAAGCTACACCCCCAGCCCTATTTTTTACTCTTTATTTTGAAACAGGGTCTCACTAAGTTGCGGAGGGCCTCACTAAGTAGCTGAGGCTGGCCACAAACCCAGATCCTCCGGTCTCAGCCTCCCAAGTACTGGGATTACAAGCATGCGCCACCATGCCCAGCTTATAGTTCAAATCTTAAACGTCCTCTGAAGGCCTATGTGTTTAAGGTGTGTGCTTTAGTCAGCTTTTTTGTTGTTGTGACCTGACGAGAACAACATAGAGGAGGAAAGGTTTATTTGGCTCATGGTTTCAGAGGTTCAGTCCACGGCTGGCTGGCTCCAAGGCAGCAACATCATGGGAGGGAGGGCTGGAAGCAGAGAAAGTGAGAGGAGGGGCCAGGGCTAGATCTAGTGCCCAAGGCCACTCCCCGTGGCCCACCTCCTCCAGTTGTGCTTCACCTCTGAACCTTCCTGCCCTGGGGGTCATGCTTTCATGCATTGAAAGCCAATCCAAACACAAACTGTAATAGTGTGGTCCCTACTTTGGTACTATTGAGAAGTAGTGAAACCTTTAAGAGGTGGAGCCTAGTGGGAGGTCTGAAAGTTGCTGGGGGTGTGCCCGTGACAGGGCTATCGGAACACTTGCCCCTTTTGATTTCTTTTGCTTCCACATAGGCCACGAGATGAGCAGTTGTGCTCTACCGCACACTCCTGCCATGACAACGGAACAACTGATCATGCACTAAAACCTCAAAAACTTCCAGGCGGGGTGGCACACACCTACTGTAATCACAGCTACTCGGGAGGCTGAGGCAGGAGGATTGCAAGTTCAAGGTCAGCCTGAGCAACTTAAGGAGACCCTGTTTCAGACCAAAATTTTAAAAAGGGCTGGAGGTGTAACTCAGAGGTAGAGCGCTTGCCTAGCATGCATAAGGCCGTGGGTTCAATCCCCAGTACTGCAAATAAAGAAGTAAATGAAATCTCTAAAACTGTGACCCAAGACAAGCTTTTTATTTTATTTTGGTGGCACTGGGGATTGAACCCAGGGGCATCCTACCTCTGGTAAAAACAAGTCCTACTTTAGACACGTGTCTCACCTTTGCTTTATATGTTGCAGACTTCTGGATGGATGTATTGGTTGACAGAACACAAGCCACATTTCAAAGCCTCACCAGTGTGAACAGGGGGTCCCTGCTGCAGCTCCCCAGGGAAGGAAGGCCCTGCGTCCCACCGCAACACACAGCTGAGTGACACTCCTTGTCTCATGAGCGCGCCTGTTCCCCGCCTGCTGGGCCGGCTTCACAGCAGCGAGTCAGGACAGTTGCCCTCCACCTGTTCTGAGCAAGTACTGCATGATCCTTGTCACCAGTCTTGGCACTACTAGTGCTTTTTTTTTTTCTGGTACTGGGGATTGAGCCCAGGGACATTCTTCTTCTGGGTTACACCTCCAGCCCTTTTTATTTTATTTTATTTTATTTTATTTTATTATTTATTTATTTATTTATTTATTTATTTATTTTGCGGTACTGGGGATTGAACCCAGGGGCGTTCTACCTCTGAGCTACACCCCCGGCCCTATTTTTATACTTTATTTTGAAACCGGGTCTCACGAAGTTGCGGAGGGCCTCACTAAAGGGAGAGAGAGAGAGAGAGAGAGAGAGAGAGAGAGCTGAGGCTGGCCGTGAACCCGGATCTTCCGGTCTCTGCCTCCCAAAGTACTGGGATTACAAGCGTGCGCCACCACGCCCGGCTTATTTTTTATTTTGAAACAGGGTCTTGCTAAGTTGATAAGGGTCTCGCTAAGTTGCTGAGGCTGGCCTTAAACCTGCCATCCTCCTGACTCAGCCTCCCAAGTATTGGGATGACAGGCGTGTGCCATCATGCCCGACTGCTGTTCCTGTGTTTGTTGCTGTTGATTTTTTCTTCTTGACTTTTTGGATTTGTTGTGGAGTCTCAGGCATTCTTGACTTCACCTTGAAGGGGAATGCTTCTAATGTTTCACCAAGGAGTGTTATGCATTTCTTTTCTTTTCTCTTGGTACTAGAGATTGAACCCAGGGGCCTTCTACCTCCGAGCTACATCCTCCAGTCATTTTTTATTTTTTATTTTGAAACAGGGTCTTAGCTGGGCGTGGTGGTGCACACTTGTCATCCCAGTACTTGGGAGGCTGAGACAGGAGGATTGCAGGTTTGCGGCCAGCCTCAGCTACTTAGTGAGGCCCTCCGCAACTTAGTGAGACCCTGTTTCAAAATAAAGAATAAAAAATAGGGCTGGGGGTGTAGCTCAGAGGTAGAATGCCCCTGGGTTCAATCCCCAGGACCGCAAAAAAACAGAGAGAAAGAAACACCCTAAGTTGCTGAGGGTCTCACTAAATTGCTGAGGCTGGCCTCGAACCTTCTTTATCCTCCTGTTTCAGCCTCCCAAGTACTGACTGGGATTACAGGTGTGCATCATCACACCCAGTTTATTAAAGATTTCTGATAGCTAGGTTATTTATCTGGCTTAGAAATTTCCCCTGTATTCCTAAGCTCGTTAAGTGTATCAGTCAGGGCTGGATACATTTATGGTAAAAGTGGATTTATCAAATCAGCTCACAGTCCAAAGCAATGTGGTCCCAAGGGGCTGCCCGCATGCGGAGGCGGAGGAACCAGCAGCCCACAAGCTGGAGTGTCAGAATCAGGGCGACCGCTAATGCAGTCCCAGTCCCAGATGGAAAGGCCAGGAGACTCTCCGGAGAAACGATGGCGAAAGTCCAGTTTGAAGAGCTGAAGGCCGATATCCCAGGAGAGACCAGATGTGCTTTTCTCAGGAAGAACCTTCACGCAGCTGTCTCCTCTTTTTATCCAGGTCCTGCACTTGTCAGAACAGTGCTGCCCACATTCAGGGCAGGACTTCCCCTTCAAACTGCCATTACATAAGCCAATGATTGCATCAACACAATCCTCCTCCTCCTCCTCCTCCTCTTCTTCTTCTTTTTATTGCACTGGGGATTGAACCCAGAGGCATTCTACCTCCAAGCTACATCCTAGATCAATTCTATTTTTTATTTTGAAACAGGGTCTAAGTTGCTGAGACTGTCCTCAAATCTGCGATCCTCCTGTCTCAGCCTCCCAAGTACTAAGATCATAGGCATGATCCTAGTCACAGCAAAGTGTGATCCCAGCAAAGTCACATAATCTTGGGTGTTTCATAATCCAGTCAAGATGACAATCCAGATTAACCATCACACTAAGAGTTTTTGAGAATGGAAAACAGTATTGTATTTTATCAAGTGATTTTGGTGTACAAGTCTTACCTCTGTTAATGTGTTATAACAGAATCCTGCTGACAGATTTTCTAATGTTGAACCCA
This sequence comes from Glis glis, assembly GCA_004027185.1. NCBI lineage: Eukaryota > Metazoa > Chordata > Mammalia > Rodentia > Gliridae > Glis > Glis glis. The sequence goes on from PVJS01065154.1 coordinate 9,175, forward strand.
TCTTGCATTTGTGAGATGAATACATTGGACAATTCACTCATTCAGCAAATATTTGTGAGGACCTACTATGTGCAAGCAGTGTTTTCAGCGCTTGCTGAGAACAAAAGAGAATGAACAAAATGGACAGAACGTGCCTGCCTGTAGGAGCGTGCATTCCAGTTGCAGGAGGGAAAGAATTTTTTAAAAGAAAGTAATATGTAAAGTACGTCAGAGAGTGATAAGTGTTTTGGAGAAATACTAAACAGAAATGGGAGCCGGGTGTGGTGGCGCACGCTTGTAATCCCAGTACTCGGGAGGTAGAGACCAGAGGATCCGGGTTCATGGCCAGCCTCAGCTACTTAGTGAGGCCCTCCGCAACTTCGTGAGACCCAGTTTCAAAATAAAGGATAAGCCGGGCATGGTGGCACACGCTTGTAATCCCAGTACTTTGGGAGTTGGAGACCGGAGGATCTGGGTTCGTGGTCAGCCTCAGCTCTCTCTCTCTCTGTCTCTGTCTGTCTGTCTGTCTGTCTCTCTCTCTCTCTCTCTCTCTCCCTCTCTCTACTTACTGCTCTCTCTCCCTCTCTCTACTTAGTGAGGCCCTCCGCAACTTCGTGAGACCCGGTTTCAAAATAAAGTATAAAAAATAGGACCGGGGGTGTATCTCAGAGGTAGAACACCCCTGGGTTCAATCCCTGGTACCGCAAAAAAAAAAAAAAAAGGGCCAGGGGTGTAGCTTGGAGGTAGAATGCTCCTGGGTTCAATCCCCAGTGCCACAAAAAAAAAATTATGAGTTATATCTAAACAAGCACATATATCTATATCTAAAACCAGGTCTTAGCCCTCAATCTCTCTCTCTCTCTCTCTCTCTCTCTCTCACACACACACACACACACAC
>PVJS01065155.1:0-10050 GCA_004027185.1 Glis glis
AAAAAAAAAAAAAAAAAAAAAAAAAAAAAAAAAATTAAAAAAAAAAAGAAAAGAAAGAGAAAAAATATAAAAGTTGTGAAGAGCCAGTTTTAGAGGCTGGCAAAAATCCTAAGATTGAATGCCTTTCTAATAAACCAAAATAAGGCAAATAAAATAATATCTTGGTTTTAAAGTAATAAACAATACAGTTTTATCCTTCTTTAGCATAGTGCTGCCAACTGTATAATTTTCTAGTTGATTTCCTTCTTTTCAGTCTTTCTAGAGTGTTTGACAGTTTTTGAATAATGGTATCAGAATTTAAATAAAACTAGAAAACAAAATGTGAAATGCACAAATCAGTGGGGATGTATATGTTTAGGGAGAGAATTAAGACAATTTTTGTATAAAGAATATAATTGTAGCTTATTTATAAGAATTATAGATATGCTACATGATAAGGGATGTGACAGAAAAGCTGGTTCAGTAGCAATAATAGTAGGTGACATATTAGCAATATAACTAAGTGCCAACCAAAGTCTTTCACAGTTACTATGCCAAGACTAAAATAGAAATCAGACACATGTGTCTATCAGATGGGGGTTCATTGGTAAGATGCAGCTGTTGCCTTCAGCACAGAAATTGAAGATGAATAGACTCATGCTTTCATAGGTTATAGCATCTTCTGATAATCTAAATTCAAGTTACATTTTAGTAACATAAGGCACCAAATAATATGAAGTTGGGTGGTTTCAAACACTTTATCAAGCGTTCATGATTCTCAAAGCACATATCAGAAAACTGTACATGATGATTTGTATTAGTTCTACGTATTATAGAAAACTGATCACTGTGTCTCAATAAAATTCTCCTCTTTTTGTTTAGAAATACAATCCTAATTTTTTTTAATTTTTTTAATTTTTATTTTTTTAACCTTTTATGTTCATTTATTGGTGCATTGTAAATTATAATTATACATTTTGATATATGTCAGGGTATGAACATCATACATGCACACATTGCACATTTAGCCCTCCCTCCAATCCCACCCTATTCCCTCCCCCTTCCCTCCCTTTCATGCTCTGGATAGTGATTGAGTCTTATAAGTTTGTGTATGTACATCATGTGCTATAGTGTGTAATGAGTTGACATGTTCCTAACTAAAAGACTACAGTTCCCAGCTTCCTTGGTAGGTATGAATATGCTACCAAGATTGGGTTCCAAAATTAAAATGCAATATTATAATACTTGAAAAGGAGAGGGTACCCTTTTCTTCTCCCCTTCTCCTGCTGCCTAGAACACGCATGTGCCAACAAAAGTTCCACTAGGCATGTAGGATTTCAGGGACACTCCCTAAGAGTGACTGAGAGATGAGCTAAAAGAAACTAGGTACCTGAAGCAACTCGTGGAGCTGCCGGACCAACCCTGTTCTGCCAATCAGTTCTGCACAACACAAAATACCAAATCAGCCTCTTTTAAATTTGTGTGGTTATGTGTTTGTATCCAAGAACAATTTAAATAAGAAATGCTTAAGGCTATGATTTCTTTATTGAAATCACTACCAATATCGGAAAAATGTTGGGTCCTCTGCCTTCTGCACCATTGTATTAAGTGTCAGGAAGAAGATAGAAATAATATGATCTACAACTCCCTTATAAGAAAAGATGCCTTAGAATTCTGATATCTCTGCATAATTTTCTTCTGCTTCTGAAAAAACGATTTGTTTCTGAGTTTGACAAAGAAAACCTTATAACAATAGAAAATACCTCTGGTTTATACTGGTTTAGGACAAAAAGTCTGACTTGATTGGAAAGTTTTACAATCAAAGCTCTTAAAAGTTTATTATAGAAAAGCATTTAAAGAAATGAAGAAATACCTGTTCCAACCCATTACATATGAAACATAAATTACCATGCTGCCATGGGAAAATTTCTGCTTAGGCCATATAATATAGGTGTTCACTGTCTCAGATACCTTTAAACATACCTAAGTACTTATGCAAGTAGGCATAAGAATTACACTTAAAGTTTTACTATGAGCACTCACAATTTTTTTGAAAATTACTCTAGGCTTCCTTGCTAGTTCTACTAAACATTTTTTTGGGTCCCTGGTTTTCATGCCCACTATTAACTCAATGTCTCTGGTCTATTATATATGGTCATTGATTCTTTGCAACTCCTCCTGTGAAAGAGTTAATTTTCCCACACTCTGCATCTAAACCAGTCTTATAACTTGCTTTGATACATAGAAGTTATGCAAGTTCTGGACTTTATGCCTCAAGACACCTTGCAGCTTCTTCTTTTGCCTTCTGACAATATTTCCCTGAGACTGTCCTGTGAGGAGTCCATGTAGACTCCTGGAAAAAGAACAGTTCATTGGAGAACTGAGACTCCCCACCCAATATGAGCCTCCTGTATCATATGCCAGATATCAGTGAGATCATCTTGGACAGATCAGACTAGCAGATTCTCCAGTGGAATGCAATTGCATGACGAACCAACAAAGGAACTGCCCTCAAATAGTAATAGGTAGTAATAATAGTAGTAAATTTAGTTTTTTATTTTGTTTTGGTTTGGTTTTTTTGGTGTGTGTGTGTGGTATTCGGGATTGAACCCAGAGGCATTCTACCTCTGAACTACACCCCAGCCCTATTTTATTTTTTTATTTTGAAACAGGATCTCACTAAATTGCTAAGGCTGGCTTCGAACCTGTAATCCTCCTGTCTCAGCCTCCCAAGTACTGGGATTACAGGTGTGCACCAGCATGCCTGGCTTAAAAGTAGTATTTTTAAGCCACTAAATTTGTGATTGGCTTGTTGATGCAGTACCTAATTTTCTTCTTTTCCACTAGACCCTCAGACTATTGACCTGAGTTTCGGCCATTAACTTAGTTCTGACTTTTTTCAAATATTTACTACTAAAACACAACTTGAGGAGAATTTTCTCATCATCTTTATGTTCTGCATCCATGCAAAGTTATCCAATATCTGCATCATTTCTCTCCCAACCCCATCCAGGCCCTGGAACCCTGCCCAGTAAGCATCATTACTTACCTCCTTACCTGCAATGCCACAGACCTCATTTGCTCTGCCCAGTCACCAGAATAAAACCTCCAGGTGGCTGTCAGATTCACTTGGTAAGGATCCTTGTTAATTCTTAAACAAATTAATAAATACATTAATTATCTACTTGAAAATAGCCATAGATGATTAACAAGAACAAAATTTATTCCATCTGAATTGTAGAGAATTTATTAGAGGGATAATTTAAGAATAAATATATGCGCACTATATATTGTTCATATACATAGTGTATGTTAGCATGCGCATATCACAGAGCATAAAAATCTTGAAGTATCAATGCCCTGTAGTTTGCGGGCTGATTACCAAGCTTTCCCCATCTTGGTATTGATGAGGTCTTTAACTAGAACACCTCAAATAACCTCCTTACTCGTTCTGCTTTGAAATCCCTTCTCTTATTGAAAAGGTTTGGTTTTATCTTCTGAGTTCATTTTAACTTTCTAGTTTTTAGACTGATTTTCTGATTATAGAATAGGCTCAGCCTACCAGCAGTTGCTCAATGCCTAGTCTCAGTTTCACAGATATCATCAGTCAAGATACAATTGGATAAACTATTTTTGAGGCTTAATATCATTGAGTATATTCGTGTAATTACAGTAAGTGCTTCTATAATGTGCTAGATTTCTGAAAACTGATTCCTTGAAAATAGCATTCATGAAGTATTTCTGCTTTTCTATAAGAAAAAATGTATTAGGCTGAGTGGGACATTAGAGATTATATCTTTTAGTCATAAGTTCTTTTTATTTAAAATCAAGTACCCACAGATTTAGGTTAATTTAGGTTCAAAGCATTCCATTAACTGCCCTAGTAAGATCTTGACAAGTAACTACTTACAGATAATGTACAAAATCTCCTCACTGCTTCCTCTAACTAATTGTCCACCATTCCATATTAAACTAGCCACTGTTGAGCTTTTGTGAAATTCTAGTGTCTAGCTAAGTGAAGTTGAAGAAATTTTTAATAGTCTCTTCCCTCCCATTTGGTAAATCCTTAAATATTTCCTCCTTTCATGGAGTTCTGGGACTATGCTTCATGTAGAACAGAGAATATACTATATAGAGAATCATGTAAAAAATTACATTTTTATATTCTTTGATGAAAATCAAGGTCAGGTAACAACATACAAAGTCCAGAAATACAATGATGTTTTCATTAAAGTAATCCACATTTTACATGTTCAATAATGGGAACACAAGATTAGAGCCTTCTGCAAACCTCTTTTCTGCACATCTGGGCCAATTTAGTAATCAACTCTGCCCCAGTTGCTAAGTTAATTCCTATTCCTCATCAGGGGAAGGATATGGTGCCTACCCTAGGGTAATGTCATAGTAATTTTACATAAAGTCAGACTAACTGATTTTTATGTGTAAATCAGATTTAGTCATTGCTCTCCAGACATTTTTCTGAGCCTGTTTTTGTCTTATTCTCAAGTTTTACAAATTGGTTCCTTACTGTATTCTGTTAACCTCTGAGAACTAAGTTTTGGCTTTGCTGCTTTTAGGCCATTCAGAGATTAGAGTAGGTGTTTCAAATTCAACTTCTCATCAAAACTGAACTCCTGCAGAAGACTCTACTGTAAGACTTTAGAAAGTGTTGGGCTTACATGTCCCATGTTAAAAGTAAGCTGTTTAGCTCTGACAGATTGTTGCCATGTAAGACAACTAAATCTGTTATTTTCTTATGTTCCAATTATTTAAAGAGAATCCAGAAGTCCTCAATCTTTTAAACTTGGCCAACTAATGCAATAATAAGAACTTTGGTCAAAAACCATACACACACACACACACACACACACACACACACACACACATTCCCGCAGGCGGAGTATTGGTTTATGAGCTCCATTTTGCAAATCCTGAATTAGAACTTTGTCTCAAAACCCCCAGATTCCTGATAAATGGGATTATGCATATGAATAAAATGTTAAAAATAGGAACTCTGCTGGTTCACTGATTATTAGCCATATGACCTCTGACAAGTCATTTAAACTTTCTGTGCTTCACTTAGTTCTTAAAGCTGGGTCGATCATAAAAATTCTAGTATTACCCTATAGGAACTTTGTGAATTAAGTGAGCTAATTTTTGTGATTCTAGTAGATCAATGACTACTACATAATAAGTGCTAGTAGATGTTTGTTGAATGAATACATCTCACATAAATGCACTGTCTTTGAACAACTTTTGTACTAAAAATCCAGAATGAATAAGATTATCCTTGGTTAAGTGCCTGGGAATTCACACAGGGACTAGGTAAAACATGGCAATCTATTATCCCAGGTCGAAGGGTGAAAATTCACAGAGTGACAGGAACATCATTTCACAAGGAACTTCTGCAAGGAGGTTTAGGATTATTCTAAATCCTTTTCTGTGATGGTGGCTAGATTGCTCAAAAAGAGAATTGGGTTATCAGTCAGTAATTATTTTGGCCAAACCAAGATACATGCATTTAACATGAGGATGACCTGAAGAAGAAACCAGAACTTTATCTGGTTTCTTAATTATATAAAAAAAAATAAGAAGTACATTCATGGAGGAGGTTTTAACTTAGCATCTCAGAAGGAGTCAGTCTTTGAATCTATGATGTTGTGTCCAGGGATTAGGAGGGATAGAAATTCTCTCTTCCCCAATGTCTATCTATGTTGTCATTATAGACACAGGTGAAAAATAAACTATGTCAGAGGTGAGAATCTATAGACTTCAGGGGAGTAACCCATCACTTGCAAAATCATCATGAGAAGTTGTAACACAGAAATGACTAATTCTTGTCAGTTTTCATTTCCCAGATTCACCCCTGATAAAATCTGTATGTGACGTTTCCTAGGTAGACTGAGAATGGAGTTAATATCTGACTTTTATTGAATGTTATTGAAAAACATTGATTTAAAAATCATTTTACTGTGTACAGTTGTTAGGCAAAGATTCGATGAACTTCCCCTGGGGATGATCATACTCCCTGGGAGACATTTTGGTTGTTACAGTTGGATGGGAGGTGCTACTGACATCTAGTGGGTAGATCTGCCAGGGCTTACCCAAACGTCCTACAGTGCAGACAACAGCTCTCAGAATAAAATAATTATTTGACCTCCAACTGCCAATAGTACTAGAGATAAAAACCCTAAAGTAGAGGGGGAGGGGGAGGGGAGTGAGTCTTAATCTCTAGCCTAGCCTAAATTAGGAAACCAGAGATTGCATTTTGACAGAGTTCCTCTGTACAACACTGACAATTTAGATTATATATAATTTAATGTGAAGCAAAGAACATGGTTTTAGTTTCAGGTAGAACTGGTTTAAATCCTACCTCCTCCACTAATTAACTATGAGAACTTGGGCTCATTTGTTCCTTAGTTTTCTTACCTGTAAAATGGAGATGTTCATGGTACCTACATCACCAAGTAATTGTGAGAAATAATAAGTTATATGCAAGGAGCCACGAACAGTGCTGGGCCCATGGGAAACACTATGCATGTTATTTGAAAAATAAGTAAATGATAAATGAATAAAACCAACATGAATGCCTATTCTCCTGTGTTATTCCCTCCTATTTTAACCATAGTGGTGAAATAGAAAATGCGACATTGATTTTATTCCTAGCAGCTAGTATAATCATTTTAGAATATTGGATTTGTTCTTCTTCAGTTCATTTCATTGTATTGCAGTATGGCTCACCCATGACCATGTGTGTTTATCAAGTTTCTGCTATTTATACAGAACTAAGTGATATAAAGATGACTCACATGATTCTTAGATCTTCATCTACATTTTCTCCCTAGCTCAAAAATTCCTAGTTGTTCAAAATTAAAGTCTCATATGAAATATCTCCTGCTTTTGTTTCTTTCACCTATGTCTCTATAAGAAATGGTCAAACTTGACATCATAGCTCTATACATTTATCTGTTGTATTGCAAGGGGTGGAGACAACAGACTTACTAAGTTCCAGGCTCAGTACTAAGATGTGGTGTGAAAAGAGATAGCGACTGCCCCAAATGCATATGCATGGGGGGGAAGGGTTTCCAGGTTGAATAAACTTACTTTGTGGACTATGCCATGCCATTTTCCATGGACCGCTTCAGACTCCTCTCTAGAGCAAATCTTTGACACATGCCATTTCTCACCTTGGGAAAGCAGCCCTTTCTGGACCCTCTCTCTTATAACCCAACCCTTTCTCTGGAATGTAACTCCCTTTAAAATCCAGGTCTTCTTTTATTGCTGTGCCCCCACTTCCTAAATAAACCTCTTATTCCCTATTTGGGATTTCTGTTTGAAATTGTTCTCTTGGGAAGCAAGAACTGAGAAAAAGAGATTGCTGCCCTGTAATATTAATTTCTAGGGAAATTATCACCAGTATCATTTCTACTTTTCTACATCTTTCTCCTCTTTCAGTGTTCTTCCACAACAAAGCCTTATCAGATACTTCAAAAAATCTTCCCTTTTCTTAAAGCTGGAATAAGAATTTTAAAATGTAGTGAAATAGTCATCATGTTTTTGGTAGAATTGTGTTCTCTTTAATCGTGACTTTAACATTCATTGGGAATAAAAAATCTGTTTACTCGGCTGGAGGAATTAGGCTCTGAAGAGATTGTTTCAGTTTTCTTTGTTTATGATGATTTGTTAGCTCTCAACTGCAGAAATAATTTTGTTGTTTACATTAATCTATGGTGGCAGTATTAACTTCACATCATACATAAATATAATTATTGATCATTACCAGCTGTAATTCAGTGTTAGAATTACAGATTTACATAATTGTGCTATTAAGTATAAACTTGAACTTCATATCTGGGGTCACAAATAACTGGAGGCAGTAGAAACAGAAAATTCTGATTATATGTCATTCATATTTTAATACATGCTGTTGCAATTTTGATCAGTGTTAATGTAAATATTTTTATGTACTTTACAGCAATGAGATGCTAATGGGTAGAAATTACAGCAATATTGATCTAGCTAATAAAATGTAATACATTAGTAAGGAAGAATATTTATTATATGCTTCAACTATTACTATACATAATCTGCCTAAGGAACATAAGCTCCATCATGGGGGAAAATTTTTTTTTTGAGTCAAATCCTATAAGGATCTTCCCATTAGACTTACACTTTTTCTGCTCCGAGTCTTTCATATTGATTTGGATTCAAAAAGGGCAATGCCACTTCTAAAACATGCAAATATTATCTCATAATGTAATGATTACATGGAAAAGAATCCATAGAAATCAAAGAAGATTTTCTAGAAATATTCTTTAAGAAGCTACAAATAAGCCAGGTGTCATGGTACACACCTGTAATTCTAGCACTTGGGAGGCTGAGACAGGAGAATTGCAGGCTCCAGACCAGCCTCAACAATTTAGCAAGACTTTCAGTGACCTAGCAAGACCTTGTTTCAAAACAGAAATTTAAAAAGGGTTGGGGTTATAGCTCGGAGGTAGAGTGCCTCTGGGTCAATCCCCAGTATCACACCCCCCCCACACACACACAGGCTATAAACGTCTCAACCAAATGTACTATTTATAAATTATGAAGTAAGGTATAATTTCAAATCTTAGAATTCAATGAGTTAAAATTCCTCACACACAGCCATGAATGGTGGAGCATACCTGTAGTCCCAGTACCTGGGAGGCTGACATTGGAGGATAGCATGTTCAAGGGCAGCTTCAACAATCTAGCAAGACCCTCTTTCAAATTAAAAAAAGAGAGAGAGAGAAGAAGGAGGAGGAGGAGGAGGAAGAGGGCTTGGTGTGTGGCTCAGAGGTAGAAAGACCCTGGGTTCAATCCTCAGTACTGAAAAAAAAAATCTTTTTCAAAAACTCAGTGCACTTCTAACTTTAACTGTACATTGAGATTTATTTATTTCTGAGTTCTTTTGGATTCATGAAAATGAAACTAGAAAGGAATTTAAATATTAGATAATTTGTTATACTAATTTCTCTATTATATTGAATCTTATGAAATTGCCATTTTGTGGGTCAGAATTGATCAAATCGCAATTATTTTTGGTCCTATCTATCCACTCTACCTACCTATAAATCTATTTATGTATGCATAGGTTGACTGATTTTATATGGTGAACCATCTTGATCATGGTGTGTGTTGAATTCTCCCTGCTACTATTTTCTGAGGGTGTTTGCAACAATATTCATCAGGGATATTGGAATGTCATCTCTTTTATGTAGTGTCTTTGGACTTGTAATGGGGGATGAGGGCATCATAGAGCCAGTTTAGAAGTGTCCCCTCCTCTTTGCTTGAGAGTTTGGAGGAGAATCGGTGTTAATGATTCTCTAATGTTGGTAGAACTCACCAGCATAGGCTGTGGTCCTCATCTTTTCTTTGTTGGGAGGCTTTTCTTTGCTGATTCAAATGCCTTCCTGGTTTATGGGTCTGTTCAGATTTTCATCATGATGTTGTCTTGGTATGTACTGTTGCTATTTTGCTTTTAATCTATATATACATAAGCAAATTCTTCATAATTGTATATACCCATAATCTTATTCTTTTTTGATAGTTTCATAGAACTCCACAATCTGTGTAACTATAATTTACTTCCCTGAGCCAATCCTTAAATGCTCTGTCTGAGGTCTTAAAATTTACTTTAAATTAGGTTTATTGAAATATAATTTCACACAAAATTCATTCTTCTTAAACATACAGTTCAATGAGTTTTGAAAGATACATACAGTTGTGTAATCACCACAAAGATTAAAATAGAGAATATTTCCAAAGCTCCAAAAGTTTTCTTATGTCTCTTTTGTAGCTTTCTTCTCTTGGAAAACCACCCATGTCTTCTGTCCCTGCAGTATTGCCTTTTCCAGAAAGCCACATAAATAAATTGAACGGTATATAGCCTTGTATTACTCTCTCTCTCTCTCTCTCTCTCTCTCTCTCTCTCTATCTCTGTGTGTGTGTGTGTGTGTGTGTGTGTGTGTGTGTGTGTGTGTGTGTGTATGTTTTACTGGGAATTAAGTCCAGGGGCATTCTGCCTCTGCGCTACACCCCCAGCCC
>PVJS01065156.1:0-10050 GCA_004027185.1 Glis glis
AAGGGGAAGGGTAAGAAAGTAGTGAATCTATGGAATTACTGTCATAAACAATGTGTATATATGAGATTATACCAACATCATTCTCAGTGCTACATGTGGGGGGGGGTGGCGGGGGGAAGGGACACCAAGAGCTGTGTGCATGTATGTTAACACCAAACTGATACTCATTGTGATGTGAGACTACAATGCACCAATAAAAACATAAAAAAAAACAAAATAAAGAATAAAGCCAGGCGTGGTGGCGCATGCTTGTAATCCCAGTACTTGGGAGGCTGAGATAGGAGGATCGCAGGTTCGTGGCCAGCCTCAGCTACTTAGTGAGGCCTCAGCATCTTAGTGAGACCTTGTTTCAAAATAAAGAACAAAAAATAGGGCTGGGGGTGTAGCTCGGAGGTAGAATGCCCCTGGGTTCAATCCCCAGTACCACAAAAAAAAAAACTAAAATCAAAAAACAAAATAAAGAATAAAAAATAGGCTGGGCATGTAGCTCAGAGGTAGAATGCCCCTGGGTTTCATCCCCAGTAACCTCCCAAAATGTACTTCTTAGTAAACATGCAGTGAATCATCAGAGAATAAGAATATGTTGCAGTCTATCACTGAAAATGATGAACATTTTTAAGAAGGATATTAGAAGCACCCAGCACTCACCCACTTGTACATGAGACAGACTCAAGACAACCAGAGAGCCTGGTGTAGTGGCGCATGCCTATAATCCCAGTAGTTGGTAGGCTGAGACAGGAGGATTGCAGGTTTGAGGACAGCCTCAGAAATTTAGTGAGGAGACCCTCAGCAACTTAGTGAGACCATGTTTCAAAACAAAACAATAAAAATAAAAAAGGGCTGGGGGTATATATAGCTCATAGGTAGAATGCTCTGGGTTCACTCCTCAATAACAACAAAAACCACTAGAGAGCAGCTGTGTATCTCAGTGGGTGACTGAGAGGATGCTGTAATTCAACAGTAGACGGAGACTTGGAGAAATCCAGAGCCTTTGGATCATGAAACATAGAATAAAAGAGAGCACCCCGGCACCAATCACATAGCAGCATAGCATGGGAGAGGGTGGGGGTAAAGCAGAAAGAGGAGTAGTGCCAGTGAGCACCACTAACCCAGGGGTTGGCACCTTGCAGGAAGATAGTCTAAACATGCACTAGACCCAGGATCTGCATAGCACCTGGCTCTGGAAAGTTCTTTGTGAATTCCCATGGCACTGTAACAGGGAGCCATCTCGAGAAGGTCTTGTCTGAGCTTACTGTTCTGGGAGTCACGGCCCGTGCATGTTCCTGCCCATGGGCCCCCGTGGCAACATTACTACACTGACCCAGAGGGTGGCTGCCTTGAGTCAGTTTGGCACTGGGGAAAAGCCTGTGACACAAACCCACTGAGAAAATGTAACGATTAGAAATATGTATGCACCAAATGTTAGAGCACCCAATTTTAAAAGAAAATACTGGATAAAAAGAGAGAGGCCACAATACAATAATACTGGGTAACTGGGGGAAAAGTAGGTACATGGGTGTATTGTTGTGTACTTTACTCTCACCAACACATTGATTATCTAGGCAATCAAGAAAGAAATATCAATTATATTATACTCTATTAAGTACATCGAATGAACTTAACAGACAACTACAAAATACTTCATCTAATAGGTGCAGAATACACATTCTTTTTCACATGGAACATTTTCCATTTTATACATGAAACATTTGCCCAAACCAATCATATATTAGGCCATAAAGCAAGTCTTAACAAGTTAAAAAATTGAAATAATTTCTTACATCTTATCATATCCTAATGGGATAAAACTAGAAATCAGTAGTAAGAGAAACTGCAGAAATCATACAAACACATGGCGATTGAGAAATACGCTTTTGATAAACAGTAGGCCATAGAAGATATCAGGTGAGGTATTAAGATATTCCTAGAGTCAAATGAAAATGGAAATACAGATCAGATCTTGTAGAATATATCAAAAGAAGTACCAACAGAGAAGTTTGTAGCTCTGAGTGTCTATATTTAAAACACCAACAGAAGCCGGGCGTGGTGGCGCATGCCTGCAATACCAGTACTTGGGAGGCTGAGACCTGAGGATCCGGGTTCGCAGCCAGCCTCAGCTACTTAGTGAGGCCCTCCACAACTTAGTGAGACCCTGGTTCAAAATAAAGAATAATAAATAGGGCTGGGGGTGTAGCTCAGAGATAGAATGCCCTGGGTTCCATCCCCAGTACCGCAAAAAAAAAAAAAACATAAAACACCAACAGATATTAAAACAAATAACCTAATCTTGAGGTCTAAAAAAAGTAAGAATAAACTAGGCCCAAAATAAGTAGAAGGAAATAAATAATAAAGATCAGAGCAGAAATAATTGAAATAGAGACTAAAAGAGCAAAACAAAGGACCAATAAAACAGTTGGTTGATACCCCATAAATATATACAGTTTTTATGTTTTCATATAAACAATTTTTATAAAGACATGAAGACAAAAATTCAACTATGTACTGAAGGCTTACTGTGGACTAGGCATTTTTTTTTTTCAGTACCAGGGATTGAACCCAGGGGCGTTCTACCTCCGCGCTACGCCCTCGGCCCTATTTTTTTTATGCGCGCTGAGGCTGGCCCCGAACCCGGATCTTCCGGTCTCCGCCTCCCAAAGTACTGGGATTACAAGCGTGCGCCACCACACTCAGCTTGGACTAGGCATTTAACATGCCTTTTCTCTTTTAATCCTTCCAAGAGCCCTTGAGGTATGTGTTAAAACCTGTATTTTACACATAATAAAACAATTAGCTAAAAAAAGAGAAAAAGAAAATTCTGAAGGAAGAGAATATTGCAACAGATACTGCTGAAGTTCGTAAGACCATTAGGGATTATTTTGAAAAAGCTTTATGCCAATATACTGGAAAATCTAGAAAAAATGAACACATTTCTGTATATGACCAATATAATTGAACCAAGAGTGTATAAAAAAACCAAATAAATAGCAAGCAGTGAAATTGAAGCAATAATAAAAAACTATCTCCCAACAAAGAAAAGCCCCATACTAGACAGAATCACTGGTGATTTTACCATTCTTTTTAAAAAAAGAACTAATGTCTGTGCATCTCAAACTATTTCATTTAATAGAAAGGGAGAAAACCTTCCACACTCATTCAGTGAAGTTAGTATTACCCTGCAATCAAAACCTGATATAACAACAACAAAACTATAGAACAATATCCTTGATGAAGAGAAATGCAAAAGTTTTCAATAAAATTCTTTCAAATAAAATTCAGCATCACATCAATAAGATCATACACCATTATCAAGTTGGTTTATCTCAGGGATGCAAGGATGGTTCAATTTATGCAAATAAATACATAAAATGCAACACATGAATAAAAGATAAAAATCACATGATCTTCTAAATAGTTGAAAAAAAGCCCCTGATAAAATTCAACATCTCTTCATGATAAAAGCCCTGAAAAAATTAGACATGGATCAAACCTCAACATATGAAAGGATATATATGACAAACCCATAGACAACATTATATATAATGGGAAAAATTGAAAGAATTCCCTGTAAAATAAGGAGCAAGACAAGAGTGTCCACTTTCTTCACTCTTATTCAATATAGTACTTGAAATTATAACAAGAGCAATCCATCAAGAGAAAGAAATAAAGGGCTACAAATAAGAAAGAAGTCAAATTATCCTTAATTTTAGAGGATATGTTTCTATTTTTAGAATACCCTAAAAACCCCATCAAAAGACTCTTATACAGATAAACATTCAGCAAAGTAGTAGAATACAAAATTAACACACAAAAATCAGTAGCTTTTCTATACACCAACAGTTAGCTCTCTGGGAAAGAAACCAGGAAAACAATCACATTTCTAATTAGCCTCAAAATAAAGGAATTAATTAAATACAGAGGAATACACCTAACAAAGGAAGTTAAAAACTACTAAAATGAAGATTACAAATCACTGAAGAAATTGAAGATGACACTAGAAGATAGAAGACCAACCATATTTATAGATTTGGAGAGTTAATATTGTTAAAATGGCCATACTACTGTAAACAATCTATAGATTCAATGTAATCTCCATTGAAATACCAATGACATTCTTTCTCAGAACTAGAAAACACAATCGTAAAATTCATATGGACACGCAAAAGACCCTGAATAGTCAGAGAAAATCTGAGCAAAAAGTGCAATGTCAGAGGCATCACAATACCATACTTGATTTCAAAGAGCCATAGTAACCGAATTCCATGGTATTGGTCTACAAACAGATATCTAGACCAATGGAATAGAATAGAAGACCCAAAAATAAACCCATCCAGCTATAGCCAACTGATTCTTGACAAAGGTGCCAAAAATACACGCTGAAGAAAAGATAGCCTCTTCAACAAATGGTACTCAGAAAACTGGACATGGATGTATAAAAGATTGAAACTAGACTCCTATATCTCATCTTGAACAAAAATCAACTCAAATTGGGTAAAATACCTTAATTTAAGATCTGAAACTTTGAGACTACTAGAAAAAAAAAAACATATGGGAAATGCTTCAAGATATTGACACAAATAAAAAATTCCTAAATAAGACTCCAATAGTTCAGAAAACAAAAGCAATAATTGACAAATGGGATTACATTAAATTAAAAAGCTTCTCCATAGAAAAGGAAACAATTCACTGAATGAAGAGAAAATCTACAAAATAGGAGAAAATATTTGCCAGTATTTTGTCTGGCAGAGGATTGATATCCAGAATGTATAAAGAACTGAAAGAGCTTACAACAAAAGAACAAGTGATTTGGAAATGTGCAAATGTTCTGAACAAATATTTTCTAAAATGTAGGAATGGCCAATGAATATATAAAAAATGCTCAATATCTTTAGCAATCAGGGAACTGCAAATTCAAAAGCTACATTGAGATTCCATCTCACCCTAATCAGAATAGCTATGATTAAAAAAAAATACTGGTGAGGATGTGGAGAGAAAGGAACTATCTCACACTGTTGGTGGAAATATAAATTAATATAGCCACTTTGGAAAACAAGATGAAGTTTCCACAAAAATACTGCAAATAGAACTACCATATGATCCAGCTATACCACTCCTACATATTTTCCAAAGGAATCAAAGTCATTTTGTTTATTGTGGCACTAATCACAGTAGCCAAGACATGGAATCAGATTAGGTGCTTGTCAACAGATGAATGGATAAAGAAAATATGGTATATAAAAATATATATTATGGTACACACATATACATACATACATACACACAATAGCATATTATTTAGCCATAAAGAAAAATGCAATCATTTCATTTGTAGGAAAATGTATGGAATTGGAGAGTGTCATGTGAAGAGAAATAAACCAGATACAGAAATACAAGTATCACATGTTTTCTTTCTTCCATATATGGAACCCCCCCAAAAAATGCCTGGAAATAGAGAGAGACAATTCAGGAAGGGGAAAAATATCAGGGGGAGGGGAAGAGAGGGTGGACATGATCAAAGCAGGATATAACCATACATGGAGATATCATAGTGAACCACATTTAATTTGTACAATTAATATATGTTAATAATTATAATTAAAAAAGAAAATTAAACTTCTAAAAAAATAGAGGAAAATAACTTGCAAAGAGGTTTATAAGACCTTTCTAGCCACTGGATTTGGGTGTCCAGATTCAACCACTTTTATTCTTGTAATTCATTAGATAATGCAGTATAACAATCATTCTGTAGCGCTGACTTGGTATTAGGTTTTATAGGTAATCTAGAGATGATTTAAAATATGTAGGAAAGTATGCATAAGTTATATGCAAATGCTTTGACATTTTATATAAGGAACTTGAACATCCACAAATTTTGCTATTGAGAGAGGGTTCTGGAATCAATTCCCTGCAGATGCCACAGGATGACTGTAACTAGATATTTTATACCTTATTTATATTGCTAATTTCTCTGGAAGAAGACATTTAGATGATGTAAATGAACTTAAGCAGATGGAAATGAATGATTTGCTCAGATTTTGGTAGAAAAAACATTCAATTACTTGGAATATAAACAAGTAGGAATCAAAAATAATTAGAATATTTTGCTGCACATTCTTCTGTGAGAAAAATGAAGCATAAAGCAATTTTGTAGAAATTGGGATTTTTCTTTTTAAGTGCCTAGTATAGAAGAACCATTGGCAAAATAAAATCAATATATGGATGGTCATCCTTAAAATATATCAAACAGTAGAAATCTATCAGAATGGCTCTAACTAAAATTCCAAAGCAGGAAAATGTTATGGTTCAATTTAGGTTCCTTAATAAAGTCTGTATTAAAATTGTACTATGCAACTCTTTGAGATTCTTTCTTCACCTTCTACATTGAGTCCTTCAGAACTCAGCCTAGCCCGTTTTCTTTTCAATCAGAACTGAGACTTAATTGCATCAACAAACATGCCTTGTGGTATGTGGTTGACTTGATTCATCTGCTCTTACAGATCAGTTACTGAATATGACAGCCTTTGTCTTTGGATAGGAAGTTTAAATCACTTGCATTTAATAAAGTTATTGATGTTAGTCTACCTTTATTTTTTATGCTGTTCTTTTTTAAAAATTTTGTGGCCCTTCTTCCCTGTCTTATATTGCATTATTTGTATTTTTAGTACATCATTAAAATTTCTCTGCTTCTTTCAGGGCTTATTTCATATGTTTGATGTGTGTGTGTGTGTGTGTGTGTGTGTGTGTATGCACACACTTATTCTAGTTGGTTCAGAATCATCATTCCCCTATATGTAATGTGTATTTTAATATTTTCCCTTGAATGCTCTCAAGGTATTAATATTGATGATCTTTCTGAACAGAGTTTTCTTTGAGTTTACCACATTTGAGGTTTTCTGAGCTACTTCAATCTGAATATTTGATTCTTAGTAATTTAGAGAACATTTGGATCATTATTTCACCAAAACATTTTTTCTCTACTAATCTCATCACCTCCATAACTGGAACCCCAGTGATATAAATATTGTACATTGTCAAATCTCTGAGATTCCTTCATATTTTTCCAAATGAATAATTTCTGTGGATCTACATTCACATAAATTGATTCACTACTCTCTTATTTCTGAGTTAGAATATATTTTTATTTAAAACATTATTTTTATTTCTTTTGTGTTTATTTGATTATGATAGTCTGTACCTTTCATTTGAAAACTTGTTTTCTATATATTGAAGTAAATTTACCTTCTCCACATGGAGCACAGTGATAATGATTGCCAGCACTTGGATAATTTTGGTTTGATAGATTCTTGGGTGCCTTTTCCTCTTGAGGACTATTGATATCTTCCTGGTATTTTTGTTTTATTATTATTATTATTAAATTTTTTGGTTGTTTCCTGGACATTTTGAATTATATTGTAAGATTCCGGGTCCCATTAAAATCCTTTTGAAGGTTGTGTTTATTATTATTGTTGTTTCAATAGATGTTTAATCTCTTTACATTCAGATCTCATCTCAAATTCAATCTTGTCTTCTGCCAACAGGGAATCTCATGTGAAGTCAGGTTTCAAAACATTTGCTATTAGTTTTATTTTGTTTCATACACATACAGCAGAAAGTTGAGCCTGGGTCTTAAGCCAGTTCATAAACAGAATTTTCAGAGAGCCTCTTCTCCAGCTGTTTCCTCTACAAAATTTTTTCTATAGTTTCTTTTTCTGGCTAAAACAGGGAATGATTGAGACCGTCAGTGTGGAAATGTAGAAAGATAAAAGAGAAAAAGAAAAATAATGACCTCTCCCTTCCTCTTTAGACCCCATATATTCTTTTCCTGATTCTCTTGGCCAGATATATGGGTTGTCTCTCAAGGTTTTAGGTAACTGTCACACACTACTGCAGTGTGATTTTTTTAAAATACTTTTATTGGCGCATTGTGGTGTCACATCATAATGCAGGTCATGGTGACTTTTTACTAGTAAATATAATGGAGAAAACAAAAATAGATTTTAAAAGGAAAATATAGACAAAAATTACTGTTACTTTCTCCTGTTTTCAAGGTTCATTTCCATAGTTTTCTCGCTAGAAAGTCAAGGCTTCTCTTGGAGATTATACTTCTGCTGAACATTTCTGTAGTGAAGTCACCATATGGGCTAAAGTGAGAGATGAAAATGAAAGGGAAAATTATCCGTATATTGTTCATTTTTAAATTTTTGGATGTTATCTTTGTTATATTATTAACTTCCCAGAGTTTTTAGGGAGTTGCTTTTTGAATTTTGCATTTTGGTATTTTCTCTATACTTCTTAGAGATGGGGAGATTAAGTTCTAGTATACAGATTTTATCTTTATTGTCAGTATAAATTTTTTTTTTTGCGGTACTGGGGATTGAACCCAGGGGCCCATTTTTTATACTTTATTTTTATACTTTATATATTTTTTATACTTTATTTTTTATATTTTATTTTTTATACCTGGCCCTATTTTTAATACTTTATTTTGAAACCGGGTCTCACGAAGTTGTGGAGGGCCTCACTAAGTAGAGAGAAAGAGAGAGAGAAAAACGGGGAGAGAGAGAGAGAGAGAGAGAGCTGAGGCTGGCCACGAACCTGGATCCTCTGGTCTCCGCCTCCCAAAGTACTGGGATTACAAGCGTGCACCACCATGCCCAGCCAGTATACATTTTTACTTGATTTTGAGCCTGTTTAAACAAATGCTGAGGTGAAAATCTACTTGTATAAACATGTTCCTGAAAGTGATAATCTGCCTTTATTTAAGGTAAAGTTATTTTTTGAGGCTTAATACAGATGCCCTTTGGTATCGTTCCACAAGAAATTGGTTCAGGAGCACCAATACACTTGCCACCCCACCCACTAGGTACACTCAATTCCAAAGATTCTCAACTCCCTTACATAAAATTGTATAGTATTTTCATAGAACCTATAGACATCCTCCCATACATTCATGTCTAGATTACTTATTATACCAAATAACTATTTAAATAGTTATTAGACTGTATTGCTCTAGAAAAAGTCTGTATATTCAGAACAGACACAGTTAAAAATATTTTCAGTGTTGTTGGTTGAACCCATGAATGTGGAACCCATGGTTACGGAAATCCAACATACTAAGTACACAAATCACAAGTGGAAGATCCATTGCATTCTCACTAGGCAGACACATCTATGTAACCACATAACCATCCCTAAGTCTGAGAAATAGAATAAGTCCAACACCATGGATACCCCAACCTATCTTCTCATAGTCAAATCTGCTCTTTCCAAATTTAACCACTCTCCTGCTTATCTTATTTCCAAATATGGCCATAGATTACTCTTGCCTTATTTTGAACTCTAGATAAATACTGTTTGTGTCTGACTTCTTTGGCTAAATAAAAATGTTTTTGCGTCCATGTTGATGAAGGTAGCTGTAGTTTTTTTAGGCTCATTTATGTATAGTATATCACCACATAAATGTACTACATTTATACAATCTGCTTTTAATAGATAACAGAATTGTTCATATTTTTATGAATATAAATGTTACACTGTCTTTTGGTACATATGTGGATAAATTTATTTTGGATATATACAGCTGACAGACCCACCTAACATCTCAAATTGTTTAAAAACACACAGGGCACAAACTGCTTGGCTCACACCTCTGAGTCTATTGCCTATTACTGAGGTGATAGACAGGTGCCCAAGGCTTAACACCTGGAACCCATCAACATCACCATTGCAGCGGGCAGATGAAGACCTGGAGTAACTACAGCCCAGTATTGATGAACCACAGGCAGAACAACATTGGGGTGATACAGGACATAGGCTTCAAAGTCAGTATTAAAGGGTGATGAGCACACAACAGAAACCTGAGAATACCCATACAGTAGAGGCTCTTCACTTTTTTTTTTTTTTTGCGGTACCGGGGATTGAAGGCAGGGGCATTCTACCTCCGCGCTACGCCCCGGCCCTATTTTTTATACTTTATTTTGAAACTGTGTCTCACGAAGTTGCGGAGGGCCTCACTAAGTAGAGAGAGAGAGAGAGAGAGAGAGAGAGACAGGG
>PVJS01065157.1:0-10049 GCA_004027185.1 Glis glis
TATATATATATATATCATCTATCTATATATATATCCTTATCTATGTATATATATAGAGAGAGCTACTAATATACACTAATATATACATATATATTAGAGAGAAATATGTACTAATATATAATAGTGAAGAAAATAAGTACTTTAATATTATAATTAATATATACTAATATATTGGTTAATTAATTAACAGATATATTAATTAATATACACTAATATATATTAGTGAAGAATAAGTAAGTTTCCTTTCAGCTGACAGGGCCAGAAAGACATCCGTATTTGCTCAGGTTTATATCAACTGTTCAGCTTTCTATGATAGTTTAGTCTGTAATGACTTAAAATTACTCTCATTTTAAAAAGATGTTATATTTATGCATTATTTTTATGACATTATGATTTTGAGTCTGGTGAAAGAGAAGTACCAACTACACTAGAGTGTTTGATAAGAAAAATGTATACCAAAATTTGGGAAATGCATCTCCTAAAATTGGGGGGACTGCTATCTTTGTAAAATTTCACAAAATACCTACCTCATGGGACATATTGAAAGGTTCCTTCTAGGATGAAGGAGGAGGTTGCTTCATTTTTGTCCCTTCTAGTATTAAAAAAGTTTGCAAGGTCCTGTAGAGCTTTAGATTTAGGACACCACATATATCTCATTGGACTGTACTATTCTTGCCCATTTGCTGAGCCTTCTGAAAAGCTGCCAGTTTTAAGTGGGACCAAGAATAAGCCTGCAAAAAGTCCTTCTGCCATGAAAGCCGCTCTGCTACTCACACCAAGTGACTTGAGAGATCCAATTTTGCTTTAGTGTCTGTGGAAAGCAGGAATGCTCTATGGAGTATTTTTCAGTCTGTTAAATATGTTTCACAGAACTGAGTAAGGGAATTTTGGAATAAAGCTATGATACTTTCTGCAGATAATAATAATTCTTCTTAGGAGAAATAACTTATTTTTTTGCTACTACAACTTAGTAGAAATTAAGTGTTTTAGCATGGAGACATTAGTTATCAGGGACATGCGATGTCAATCAGAAACTAGGTTTTATCTGAAGAAAAGTAACCATTACTAAACAAGTAAACAAATACAAAAAATCATATTTACAAAACTCTAGATAGGTTGAAGGCAAAGTTATGCAAAGGATGCTTTAAATTTATTGGATCAAAAATAATTTGTATATTAAAGTATATATTTAAAGAGTTTCAGATGCTCAGGGAACTTATAGAATTCATATTAGGAGTAAAAATGGATTTTGGGTTAATTTATTTTATTTCATTTTTAGTAAAGCGACAATAGTCTGAGTTGAAATCAAAATATTAAATTGATTTTCACCTGAATTGATTTTCTCCTTTAGCCTGTGAGAAACCTAGAATTTCTGTTAAGTTGGAACAGGAAAGAAGGAAGAGTCTGAAGCAGAATGGCTGTGATAGACGGGGTGGTGATCTTGGTTTCTATGAAGGGTGGATAACTGAAGAAGTTAGTGATGTCAGGGAGCTGAAGAGTCCCATCCTTTATGCCTGTACTAGATTAAGTGTTTGTGCCTCCCAAAATGTATTTGTTGAAGCTTAATCCTAATGTGTTAATGTTTGGAGGTGATGAGAACAAGATGGCAGAGGCCTCAGGCATGGGTTTAGGGCTCTTATAAGAAGGGGCCAGGCAGCTCTCTCACCTTTTGCTCCTGTGAGGACACAATGAGGAGTTTACTGTCTATAGCTGCAAAGGTGCAGAGCAGAGGCTACAAGGATGTCCCGAGCAGAGGCTGCCCACGCTGCCACATTGACCTTGACCTTGGAGTCTGCAGCCCCCGGACGTGTAGGAAGTTTATTTCTGTTGTTCAGAAGACACCTAGATCATGATACTTTTTATAACAGTTCAAACTGACTAAGATAATGCCCAGATCTAAGCAGTTGTTAATTGCGTGCAATTGAAGTTATTATTGGCAATTTGTGGAGTAGTGTAAAAAGCACTTTTCCTCATTTTGTGTAAAATGTCAGCAATTGCAAATAATAAGCTTCAAATATGGTGATTTCTGATTGACCTGGAAACACAATTTCTGATCAAGAAAAGTACTGTCTTGGAATTTTTTTTAATTGAAATAGAAACACAATTTTAATTAATTAATGTTCATGATGAGGGCCTGTATATGTATTCTATGTCAAACCATAACACACATCTTTTTTGCTACATGTCTATAGATGTATCTTTGGTAGATGATACATCAGCATACATACATAAGACAACAGAGAATTTTGAATGAATATGATTTGTATCTACTTAACATCCCCATTGCCACTTAAATTCTATTTGCATTTTTTAAAAATTTATCGGTACAGTATGCTTATACATTGTACCGAAATTCAAAGTGATTCATATATGCACACAGTATCTCTTGGTGTTGTTCCCTCTTTATCCCATTCTACTATTCCTCCCCTCTCCATATATGCTAGTAAGGTTGTTAATGTTTCTTCATATATGGACATAATAATATTTGATCTATTTTCTTCCTTAACTCCCTTTGTCCCCTCTCTTCCTCCCTCCTGAAATCCCCTTCCACTCCTCTCCTCGTCTCTCTCCTCATTTATCTGAAGTGCCTTTTGTTTACTATTTTCTCTCTAGTTTATACATATGAGAGAAAAATAAAGAACCTTGACTTTCTGAGACTGGCTGATCTCACTTAGAATACTCTCTAGCTCCATCCACTTTTCTGCAAATGACATGATTTTGTTCTTCATGGATGAGTAAAGCTCCATTGTGCATATATACCACATTTTCATTATTCATTCATCTGTTGACAAACACCTAGCTTGGTTCCAAAATTTGGCTATTGTGAGTTATGCTGGAAAATTTCTAAATATATTTATAATCAAACATAGAAGTAGTAGTTCTACTAGAATACATTATAATAATCTTCAACATTAATGGACACCTTATTGGATCCAACTTTTATTTTAAATGCTTAACCTAAATTAACATTTTATTTTTACTAGAAAGTAGGAGGTGTTCCTTCTCATTGCAGTGAGGAATTTGAATCACAAAAAGATTAAATAACTTGCAAAAAGCCAAACTTCTCATATGTTGCAGGGTATCAGAGGACTTAGTTACAACTAGAGAATTTTGCAATATACTTATGTACTACCCACTCATATAATGCAAGGGTATTTATCATTTGATTTATGTAGAGTTGACAAGGTATTTCTAGAATACTGAGTTTCTTTGGATCATGAATGTTATATTTGCATTTTTGTATATGTATTTCCTACCTTTTGTTAAGTAAGATTATTTTCCTTTGTATTTATG
Source organism: Glis glis (assembly GCA_004027185.1). Lineage (NCBI taxonomy): Eukaryota > Metazoa > Chordata > Mammalia > Rodentia > Gliridae > Glis > Glis glis. Next base: position 3,295 of record PVJS01065157.1, read on the forward strand.
TGAGGCATAATAATGTCATGATAGACATCACTGGAGATATATTTCTCATATAGTTAATTCATTGCGAAGCCATGCACTTAAGGCTGATTAAAACCGAGCAAGTAGTATTATGTAAACAGACAAGCTTTATCCTCGGTAAGACTGGTGATTTACTAAACACTTTTCATAATAACTCAAGAAGACTGTAGAACTATCACTTCACCATAAATGAAACAAGAGAATCAATTCTTTACAAAGAAAATGGCTAATGTGGAAATTGGATTCTGTGACAACTCATTGAACAAACAATCATGAGCAACCACAATAAAATGTAATTTCCTTTATCTTAAATTCTTTAAAGTTAGCAGTTAAAGCTGGATTCTCATAGATGCCATTCCATATAGTTTATCTTTCAAGTCGATGATTTTATGTGTCAAATATCTGTAGTGAGGATAATTCATGAGCTGAGATTTTAAGGGCTGAAGAAATCAATGGAAGCTCGCACTGCTGTTTCTTTGCTTCAGACTCATAACTGCACAATGTTGTTATTATTTTCTTCAGTTTGTGTGAGCTCATGTAGCAGCAGGAAAACATAATATAATCAAGGCAGCAGGGAGCTTCTCTCTACAACTAGAATGAATTTACATTTGCCCATTATGTAAATGATTCTTCACCATTTTCCTATTTGCCTATTTGAAACAGTGGCAGAGTGAATTTCCACATGCACTTTATGAGAATGTTTTCAAAATCTTTATATAATAATACCCAATTTTTCATTAATATTAAGATAGGTGGCTGGTGTATTTCTTTCTGAAATAACAACTGAATCAAATCTTCTTTATCTTCAAAGGAAAGTTTGTTAATATATCTGTTACATAGTCTGAACTCATGTAGTTCAGTGAAACATAATGATAGTTTTAGCAGTTGGTTCATTAAATGTTTTTTAAGAAAATAATTAAAAAACTCATTTTAAAAGGTACCACCATTGTTTATTTAATAAAAACAAAAATAAGCATTTAACTATCTCTGTATTTCAACGGATGTACTCAACACATTCTGGAAATTTATCAAATAGAAAGTTTCCAGACTCTGAAATTTTTGAATTATGTCGATCTAGTTTTGTTCTCTTGTGTTATAAATATAGTTGAATGGGTTTTGCTGCAAGTATGAAAAATATTTTCAACCCCAGAGGAAGTTAAAGTGCGATTTAAAACTTATGCCTTTCTATGTATTTCACTTAATCATCAACCTTACTTCTGACTCAATGGATGCCATACTTTTTTATTCCTGAAATTTAGTTCACTTTATAGCAGCTGCACAAATAGTCACTCACTCAGTCAGAGCAATTAATAACAGATGGCAGGGAAGTAGTAAAAGTGTTCGAACCATTTATTTTCTTTAGTGCAGACTCTTGGGGCAGTTTGCTATGGCACAGGTTTCTCACTCGTAAGCAAGTTTCTGTTGAGTCGTGTGTGACTTTTTTTTTTTTTCCTGAAAGCATTGTCCAGAGGAGAGTCGGAGCTCAAGTCTCTACGCTTCTCATCGAATACCTCTCAAGTTGTTCTTCTGCTCTTGGGCCTTCAGCCCAAACTTTGTGGCGACAGCCCTCACATTTACAACCAGATTGCTAGCATCTGCTTCTTTAAGTACATATTCAAGCTATCCTCAAAACACTTTCACTAGAGCTTTCTCCTAACCACACAAATATAATAGTCACAGAGGAAAAGCTATTTTTCTGTGGGTCTTACATCTTGTCTTTCCCTAACCTTCTCTCTTCTATCCTTATGTCCAGGATGCCCTCCCACCTGGCTTGAAGGCTTTGATTTTCTCTGTTAATGTTCATTTATTCCAAACACCTTCGATTGACTCTATTCTGAGCTTCGGTGGCTGTTTTAATTCATTTTATAAAATACCATTATTTTATAATGCCTTAGTAGGTCATCAAACAGATTCCTTAATTTGGTCCCTCAGAATTTTAGTAATATGAGTTCTGTTCAGAGTCATAAATACTTATTTCTTAACTTTGCAAACCAACATCTTTAGTTAAATCATTTTACCTCTTCTTTATTTTTACCTCCCTCTACACACACACACACACACACACACACACACAAACACACGCACACACCTTATTCCTTTATTCCTATTAGAAACTGTGCCTTTCCTCTTTTTATGGTGTTCACATAAGCAACCCTTTCTGCTTTCCTCAATTAATTCAAATTATATTTTATACTTTAAAGGCTAATTCAGAAACTTCTTACAATTTCCAAATTTATTTTACTAAATTATTGAAACACTTTGATAATCCTTTTTTACAACCTTGACTAAGGTGTTATCTTTAGTGACCTGGAATTAAAGAGAAATCTCTAGAAGGAACACTTTTAGTAGAGTGGATATTGTCTCTCATTGTGACTTTTATAAAGCACATTGATATCATTTTAACAAAATAACATTTGTTTAAATCTGCTTCCTTATTTGTAAATCAGATATAATAGTGAAGCTCATAAAAACCAATTATGATAAAATAATATATGTTTTATAATTTCTATGGGGAGCAGATGTAATATATAAATAAGATGAGAAAAAAGGTAAAATCTGTGGAAGTTCTCTGGGTTTAAATAAAAAATTTAGTATGTATTTACTCTTTCTGAAAGGAAAGACTTCTTTATATGTTTGACATTTTAACTTTGGGAATGTATTCTCAACACAAATTTGGGTTGAATTAACTGATCTCTTGTTTTATTTTGTTTTTTTGTTTTTGCAGTACTGGGGATTGAACCCAGGGGCATTCTACTTCTGAGCTACACCCCCAGCCCTATTTTTTTATTCTTTATTTTGAAACAGGGTCTCACTAAGTTGCAGAAGACCTCACTAAGTAGCTGAGGCTGGCTGCGAACCCGGATCCTCCAGTCTTAGCCTCCCAAGTACTGGGATTAGCACAGGCAAGATGCTTACATTACCTCTTGTGTAACTGCCTTCATGCCATTAAATTTGTTAAAATGGAATCCCATTACAAAAATCAAGTATATAAATGTCGGGAGGGTAGTTAAACCAATTCTTCTGCTTTCTATCTCCTCCAAGTAGATCATCTGTTGCAGGTTGTCTGATTTCTTGCCTTAAGAAGAACAATACTGTGGACCCATTTCCAGTTGTTTGTATTTGTCACTGAGGATTGGTGAAGTATAAATTAGAAAGTGAAATGCGGATTGTCAGGAATATCATCCATCCATGGAACAGAGATTGAATAATAAAAGAAGGAAGCTGATGGATTGGAAGCCGGCCTAGACTTAGGTCCTCTGGAAGTCAAGTCTGAGATTTGTCATGCACTTGATTGGTCAGTACTCCTAGTGATAGCATCTATAAAGAGGTGACGGAATCAAAGAGATGTTGAGTCTTAATATAGTGAAAATAGAGGCCTCAGCCAATCCTAGAAGAAGCTCAAGAACTAGAATAAGCAAATAAATTATGAACTTTAGATGAAGTTTCGCAATGATGAGGTAGTCAGAGATTGTTGGAAAAAAAGAGTAAGAATAGTGAACGATTATAAAACTAATCAAATGGAGTTATTAAATAAAAATATCAAAAGCTATAAATCTTGGTGGTATATAATAGAAGATGTCTGATATAAACTTGCGTGCTCTAATACATTTGGATATGTTCATAAAGTAAAGTCTATCTTTATACTGACATGCAATTTCAGGTCAATAAGGCCTTGTAAATGACTCTCAACAAGTCAAAAGGACACATTTTAAACAAAATGATTGTAGCTTTGGAAGCCTAGATTTAGAGATAATAAAGTTAATGAATTCTGATGAACCCAGTATACTACAAGGATAATTAATAAAACATTTTAAGAATATTTATTGTGGCCATGAACTATATTAATTAACATACAAATTATTTAATATTTTGTTAAAATATTTTAATCACAACTGAATGTATCAGACACTGTAAATACTTTCTTCCTTCTTATTTCCCTATCTTTAACTTCTCATTCATTTTTGTTATCATATTTATCTTTTTATTTATTTTTATCTGCCGTTTTTCATATTTAATAATGAAATTAGATTTATAGAAGTGAAATATTTAAAAACCTTAATAACCTTTAAATTTAGTAATATTTATTTCTATGAAAATATGGAATTAAAGCCAAGTAGTATTGAGTGAAATGTAGATAGAAAATAAAAAACAAACCATATTGTTATAAGAAGACTTTATCATTAAATTTGTAAGTACATTATTTGTATTTAGGACTAAATTAATCAGTCCATTTTTTTATATCTGTAGAAAAGTTATCATCAACCAATGTAGGAAAACAAACAAGCAATAATACTCTTCCACAGTCGGTTTGCACCTCTCAATATTTGTGAATTTCTTCCATACAACACAGTCTCATGTAAATGAGCAGTGGAGTAAGGAATAGTGCTGAAGAAGATTGTTACATTTTCAGTAGTAATGAGAGTCAACCAACTTCTCTAAGGAAATAGATACAGTCCCATACCATTTTATAAGGCAGGTACATTCTGAGAAATCCATCAGTAGGTGATTTTGTCCTTTGTGAACATCTTAGCATAAACTCTGACAAATCAAGATGACTCCAAGTGTCACCAGGAAACATCATCTTATGGGATGATGTCCTGTGTAAGTAGTCCATCACTAAACAAACCGTCATTATGCAGTGCATGACTATTTTCAGATGGTAATTCTGAAGCAATTGAAAAGAAGAAAAGATGTGAAAATGAAATTAAGAAACATTAATTACAGAACTAATTTTTAAAATTTACAGAGAGAAATAATCTACATTGTTCAGAAATCAGGATAGTGATTCTTCGGAGGTTACTACTAGAAGAGAGGGTGGATGGGACTTCTAGACTAAAATGTTTAACAAAAATGACAGATGCCTAAATTAGTAGCACATTTTTAATGTTTTGAGCATCCTTGGAATATTTTAAATAATTATGTATATTATGGAAATAATATGCAAAATAGCTATAGAAACTAATCATAGTCACTAGAACATATATTTGGTTCCTGTGGTAGGGAAGATTCTAAGGCACTCCCTCAAGATCCCTGCCATCTGTTGTAACTGAACTATGTAATCTCTTGTTGAGTGTGAGTGGATCTCTGAATATGCTGGGATATTAATTTTGTAGTTAAATTATTAAGATAGCTATAAACTAATCAAAAGTGAGATTATCCTGGCTGGGGCTGATCAAATTAGACAAGCTTTTAAAAAAAGATGAAGCATCAGAAAATAAAAGAACCAAACTATGTTGTGATTCCTATGAAAAATAAGGGTCTTATAATCAATACAATGCAACCTATTTTGAGTTCATGGATTTTCCTCTGTTTATTATATTTTTTCATATTTTATTTTATCTGATAATTATTAGTATAGATAAGCTTACATAACTTCATGAATTTTAACTCTTACCTTTCTTATTTTTACCTATTACTTTCTTTAAGGTTAATTTAATGTTGTTTTTTCTAATGTGTTAAGAGAAATGTTAGGTCACTGTATTTTCACCTATTTTTCCCCCCAATGTAAGCATTAAGAGACATTTACTTTCAAGTCTGTGTTAGCTTCATCAGACAAATTTGGGCCTAGTATGTTTTAATTTTTATTCATGTAGATTTTTGTTTCTATGAGCTATGTTTGTCTGGATATGTATCAGCAAGCTTTTCATCAATATGACAAGACACCTGAGATAATTAACTTGTAACAAGCAAAGGTTTGGGGGACTCAGTTCTCAGATTCTACTCTATGACTGACTGGTCCTGCTGCATTAAGCCTGTGACAGCATATCATGCCAGGAGCCTGTGGCAGAGCAAAACCACTTATCAGCAATTAAGCAAAAAGGAGGAAAGTGTGGAATGGGGACCCACAATTCCTTTCAAGGGAATTATTTCAATGTCTTAAAGCCCTCCCACTCTCAATAGCACTGAAACCTTTATTCATGGGTCTTTGAGGAATATTCAAGATCCAGACATATCACAAATGTTTTCTATTAACAAAATACACAGTTTCCATCCATTTAGGTATTTTAGTATATCCCTTTTTAATGGATTATGGCAATGTTGGATTAATGAAATGATACAATGTATGGCATTTTGTGTGGTCTTTTTTAACACGGCATAAAAATTTTCAATATTCTTCTATGTTGTAGCATGTATTGTTATTATAGTCCTTCTTATTAACAAACAATAGTCCATTTTGTAAAAGTTACCACATTTTATTTGTTCTTTCATCAAGTGATGATATTTGGATTGTTCCCACATTTTAGTTAGTATAAACTAGCTGTTATGAAACTTTGTGTACAAGTTTTGGTTTAGACTTTTTGTTTCATTAACTTTTCATTGATACACACCTAGGAGAGAAGTTTGTGGGTTATATGACATTTTGTTAGGCAGTTGAGGAAGTCTATTACTTACTCTTAGTGGAGAATTCCAAGACGATGGTGCCAGAAGATTCGGGGGCTGGTGAGGGCCTGCTTCATCATAGACAGCTGTCTTCTCTGTATTAGACAGGGTTCTCTAGATTAACAGAATACACAGAATGAGTATATTTTTTAAAAAAGAATTTATCAGATGGCTTACAGTTTGCAGCAATGTAGTCCCAGGTTCTGACTGCACGTGGAGGGTCAGAGGAACCAGTAGCTGGTCGAACGGTCTAAGAGCTGGAGTCTTAGGATTGGAGCAACCACTAATTCAGTCCCAGTCCAAGACGTGAAGATCAGAAAGCTTCTTCGGAGAAAAGCGGAGCCGGCGGCTGACGA
>PVJS01065158.1:0-10049 GCA_004027185.1 Glis glis
CTCTCTCTCTCTCTCTCCCTGTCTCTCTCTCTCTCCTTAGTGAGGCCCTCTGCAACTTCATGAGACCCGGTTTCAAAATAAAGTATAAAAAATAGGGCCGGGGGCGTAGCGTGGAGGTAGAACGCCCCTGCGTTCAATCCCCGGTACCACAAAAAATAAATAAATAAATAAATAAATAAATAAAGTGTGCAATGTATTTATGTATCACTTTTAATCTCCCTATGATATATAATTACATTGTACCAATAAATGTATGAAAAAAAAAGAAGAAGAAAAGCTCTGGTAAAGCAGACCAAGAAAGAGTAGCAACACTGATATTGCTCCAAAAAAGGGAGTAGCCAACAAAGCCTCCTTTCTTAATCACCTCCCTCCTTCTTTCCCTTCACCTCCCAGAGAAGGGTGGTCCCGGGCCCCGGGGAAGGGAAGGAAGGGCTCTCAAGACTAGTGGAACTGGTCCTGTGTTGCCCCATAGTGTTGCCCAGGCATCAGCAGATGCCTGCATTCCAAGGGACCAGGGAATGGACTGGATGACAAAGAAATAAACCTTCTTGGGACAAAGACTCCCTCTAAGCTATACTCAGCTGAGGATTTTACCCATACCTTGGTAAGGCAGGACTGAAATTAATTCCTGGACCACATGGAACACTTTTTTTGTCTAATGAGTGTACTACATAGTTAGCTATTTAGTCCATTGGCCCTGGTTATTGAGTGCCTACCCTTCACCAGGTGGAGACCTGAAATCAAATCTCCTCTCTCCTCATTGGCCTGTGAACACAAAAGGGACCGCAGGAAGAATAACGACCCGTATTTCAGGGTCCCCCATCCCGTACAGCCTCACCCAGGCATCTGTCTGAATTACCGCAGGTCTCTCTGCCCTCCTCTCTTCCCTTCCCTGGCTCCCTGCTGCTGCGGGCTGCCTCCGGCTTCCCCAGGAGTCCAGAGATGACCCCTTCCTTCCCTATGCGGAAGGCGCCCTTGGCAAACAGGCCGCTTTCCTTCTACGTGCAATTCTTTGATGAAGCCCAGCACAGCTGGCGCTCAGCGCCCCACCCCACCCGCCTTTGTGACAGTAATTCCTTAACCTCCCCCTTGAAAATGCCTCTTCCAGGACGCAGAACCCAAGAACATCTTGGAGAGATGCAGTGTGACGTCGTGTTGCTGCATCCTCAGGCTCTTGCAAATCAACCTGTCCTGATGCCCAGGGACAGACTCTGGGGGCATGGGGACTGTGAGACAGGAGTGAGAAAGACACTTGATTTTCGTGTGTGTGTGGGGGAGCTGTTGTTGTTGTTTTAAATCAAAGTATAAAGTTTGCCAAGGGTAGGAACTAGCTGGAAAAAATGAGCACAAGCTCAGTTCTGCCAGGTTATCCCAGGCAATGTCCCTACACTCCACTACCACTTCTTTTTAAAAGAGACTTCTGCCCGGTGTGGTGGCGCATGCCTGTAATCCCAGTACTTGGGAGGGTGAGACAGGAAGATAGATTGAAGGCCAGCCTCAGCAAATTAGTGAGCCCCTCAGCAACTTAATGAGGCCCTGTTTCTTTCTATTTATTTATTTGTTTGTTTATTTATTTATTTATTTATTTATTATTATTTTGTGGAACTGGGGATTGAACTCCGGGACATTCTACCTCCAAGCTACACCCCCAGCCCTATTTTATTTTTATTTTGAAACAGGGTCTTGCTAGGTTGACAAGAGTCTCACTACTTGCTGAGACTGTCCTCATGATCCTCCTGTCTTAGCCTCTCAAGTACTGGGATTACAGGCCTGCGCCCCGGCGCGTCTGACTTCAAAAAAAAAAAAAAGAGAGAGAGAGAGAAAGAAAAGAAAAGCATTTTTTTAAAGGCTGGGGGTGTAGTTCAGAGGTACAATGCCCCTGGGTTCAATCCCCAGTGACAAAGGCGGGCTGGGGTGGGGTGGGTTTCCGCCTGAGGGGAGCACTGGCGCAAGAACCTGGGCCCAGCAGAGCCCGGGAGGCGCACGGCCTCCCGCCGGCCTCGGGAGGAAAAGCACGTGCTACCCCCAGTCCTCACAGCCGCACCTCCCTGCCCTCCCAGAACGGCCTGCCTCGCGGCCTGGGCGAGGACTTCGTGGGTTGGTGTCCCAATCGTCCTTAGCTCCGGGATGCGCGGTAGCGGTTTCGAGGAAAGGGACGGGCTGTTCTACCTGGGACCCAGCCAGGCAGAGACCTCCTCCCGGCAAGCCAGAGCCGCCCAGTTCTTGGGCCTCAGAGGCTCACACACCCGACCTGGAGCAAGGAGGAGGGAAGATGGATATATCATTGATGGACTGAGGGATTTTTTTCCGTCTATAATGCATGCAATAAATATTATTTATCTCCTTCTAAGATCTTGGGAGGCATCAGAGAACACAACAAAGTTCCCTGCCCTCCAGGACCTGAGGCAGGGGAATGGTTGGACAGAAAATAAACGATGCCCTTATTAAATCATATATTGATTTTTTTAGCCCTGAATAATCTAAGCTACCTCCTCCAACACACTATTAAAAGCAAATTTTCTTTGATAAACTGCACTCCCACATGCACCAAGGGAACAGTAAGGAGAAAGCGCCCTGATACAGAGGTGTGGACAGTCTGCAGCTGGGAAGCAATGCCTATAGAAGCAGCGGTTTTCATTCATAAAACATCCTTTATCTTAATCGTTGGGGCTTCCTAGAATTTCCCAAGTGCCCTTGCCCTCCTTTGCAGCAGCTTAGCTTTGAAAAGTAAGAAAGAGTGACATTTCATTCCACAAGGTCATAAATTCACTTTTGTCTACTCAACTTAATAGTTCCTGGCAGGATGGTTGGGAGGCCAGATGTGCTGACAGAAGGAAAAGCACAAACCCCAAGAGCAAATGATAGGGCTACGCAAGTGTCCCGAGTGGGAATAACAAGATGTCATGCTCAGATGACAGTGCCCAGTGCCATGAAGGGATTATGACCAGAGGACAAGATGGACTTGCAGCAGGCCCATGCAAGTCATTGTTCTTAAGCTGCAAAGTGGAATCGTTGGCTCTGTGTTTAGTTTGTGGACAGTTTTATGGGTGGGGATGGGTAATGTGACACTAACCAATCATTTAAGTGACCTCTCCATTCAAAACCTACCTTCATACTTGGGACTTATTTATTTGTGTGTGTGTGTGTGTGTGTGTGTGTGTGTGTGTGTGTCACTGGGGATTGAACCCAGGGGCATTCTACCTCTGAGCTACACCCCAGCCCTTTTTACTTTTATTTAGAAACAGGGTCTCACTAGGTTGATGACAGTCTCACTTGCTGTCCTCCAACCTGAGATCCTTCTATCTCAGCCTTCCAAGTACTGGGACTACAAGCATGCACCACCATTCCTGGCCATACATGGGATTTATATGCCAACACAGACACATCAGGATCTACCCACAGCAGAGCCATGATCAGAAAATTTTTATCAATGATCCTAATAAGTTCAATACTCCATTTGTGTGTGTGTGTTTGTGTGTGTGTGTGTGTGTGTGTGTGTGTGTGTGTGTGTTTTACTGGGAATTTAACCCAGGAGCATTCTACCTCTAAGATACACCCCCAGCCCTATTTTATTTTTTGTTTTGAAACAGGTCTCACTAGATAGCTGAGGTTGTCCTCAAACCTGGGATCCTCCTGCCTCAGTCTCCCAAGTACTGGGATTAGAAGCATGCGCCACCACGCCCAGCTCAATACTCCATTTTTACAACGAATGCTCTGCAAAGCTCTGAAATGGAATTCATAGATAATATAATCTACCTACAGGCGTAACTACAAAAACATCACTGTTCTGTCAATGACTCCCAGCCAAAGACCCTCGGGAATACACTTGTAGTTGCACAGTTTGTTGTTCATTGAAAGGGAGGGGGGATGCACACCACAGGGAAATGCAGCATATCTGGGTAAGAGGGTATTAGAAAGGACTAGTTATAAGAATTAGGTGTTTTTTGAGTCAGGCGTGGTGGTGCACACTTGTAATCCCAGTATTTAGGAGGCCGAGACAGGAGAATTGCAGGTTCAAAGCCAGCCTCAGCAACTTAGTGAGGCCCTCTGCAACCTAGTGAGACCCTGTTTCAAAATAAATATAAACTAGGGCTGGAGGTATAGCTCAGAGATAGAATGCCCCTCAGTTCAATTTCCAGTACCAAAAAAAAAAATTAGGTGGTTTTTGTTTTTGTTGTTGTTTGTTTTGTGTTGCTTGAACCCAGGGGCATTCTACCTCTAAGCTACACCCCCAGCCTATTTATTTATTTATTTATTTATTTATTTATTTATTTATTTATTTATTTGAAACAGGGTCTTACTAAGTTGCTGAGAGTCTAGCTAAATTGTTGAGGCTGATCTCAAATCTGAAATCCTCCTATCTCAGCCTCCCAAGTACTGGGATTACAGGCATATGCTACCACACTCAACTGGGATTAGGTTTTTATTTTTATTTTTATTTCTATTTTATTGTGTGTGTGTGAGGTACTGGGAATTGAACCCAGAGGCATTCTACCTCCGAGCTACACCCCCAGACCAATTTTCTTTCTTTCTTTCCTTTTTTTTTTTTTTTTGTGGTACTGGGGATTGAATCCCGGGGCATTCTACCTCTGAGCTACACCCCAAGCCCTATTTTTTTTATTCAAGCCCTATTTTTTTTATTCTTTATTTTGAAACAGGGTCTCACTAAGTTGAGGAGGGCCTCACTATAAGTAGTTGAAGCTGGCCACAAACTTGCGATCCTCCTGTCTCAGCCTCCCAAGTACTGGGATTAAAAGTGTGTGCCACCATGCCCAGCTGTAGGCTTCTATTAGGCAACTTTTGGAAAGATTCATGGAAGCAGTGCTTTGCTTTGGATTGGACTGTGGGAGTAGTTCTGTGGTTGGGTATTTGAATGTGTTTTATCTAGAAGGATGGAAGCCTAAAGCAACAATTATAGAAAAGCAGAAATCACTCACATTAGCCAGGATAGGGGAATGTTTGGCCATCTCTGTGGTTTGCAGACCTCTCATGTTTTGTCTAAGTTCAGACATCACTACTGAGTGTTATTTTGTTTATCCAGAGCCATCAAGGTCTTATCTGATCCTGACATTCCGAGAACTTGCTTACGTGCATCAGAACACCACAGCCTTGCTGAGAGCACCAGGCCAGTTCCCAGGTAGCAAGGACTGTTTGCTTTTCATATCCTAACTGTAATAAAGGAAGAAATAAAATGATTACTAATCAAGTAATATGCATTTCTACATGTAAATGATCTAGCACAACTTTACTAGAATACAATTGAGTTGTATGATTGCATGAGTCCTTTGGATTTAAAAGTAATATTAGAAGTGTTTCCTTACAAAAATACAGAAGAGCTGGGCATGGTGGCACACACTTGTAATCCCAGTACTTGGGAGGCTGAGGCAGGAGGATAGTAAGTTTGCAGCCAGCCTCAGCTATTTAGTGAGGCCCTCCGCAACTTAGTGAGACCCTGTTTCAAAGTAAAGAATTAAAAATAGGGCTGAAGATGTAGCTCAGAGGTAGAATGTTCCTGGGTTCAATCCCCAGTACTGCAAAAATAAAAATACAGAAGAATGAAAAGATAAGAGGTTCCAGATAAGATTGGAATTAAACTAGTGTTAAGATACATAATAAAACACCAAGCTCATTAGCATATGATAATAGAAAGAAGAAATAGAAACAGGAATAACATGCTTAGCCAACTACAGGCTATCAAAGAAGAAAAATAAGAGAATAACATTTTCAGATCAGCACTGGCTTTATATATAAGAATAGTGTTTAAAAAAATCCCTCTGAGTGACACAGAGAAAAGTAATGATGACATATGGCAGAAATCATCTCCTGTCTTGAAATGACAATATTCATTCAAGGTATGCATGCTGGTACTTAGAGCTTGAAGAGCATATTCAATAAGTCCCCATGATAATGCATATTTTAATACAATCAGATTCATTCTGCAGCCCTAGTTCTCAAACCTGAGTAACAAACTGAGGCAACCCGAAGGGATGATAACACTTACCCTACAGAACAGTGCTAAGATTAGAGATAATGCTCGGGACGTGCCTGGCTCCTGGTACTCTAAAAGCCGGCCATTGTTATTTTTCTGCATGGGTGTGTACGTGCACCCACACACACAAACACACAGGTAGAGAGTGCTGTGTGGGTCTCCCAGAGTGCATGGAAGGTGCTTGATTCAATGTGCAGTCGTGTCTGCAGGAGAGTCCCAGGCAATGCTGTGTAGGTATTAGTGCAGGGTGGGTACTGGGAGCGAATGGGAGACAGAGAACAGGCAGGGGGGTAACTGAATTGGGACTTGCTCAGCTGGATATATGGATAGTTATATGCAATATGCCTCAGTATTTTTACCTTTGTGCCTTTCAATTTTGATAGTACAGACATCTTGAAAAAACAGTTTTTATTAATAACATAAGAATGCAACCATACATTTTATATGATTTTTTTGGGTTTTGTTTTGTTTTGTTTTTGGTTCTGGGGTTTGAACCCAGCGGTGTTCTACCTCTGAGCTACACTCCCAGCCCTATTTTATTTATTAGTTTGTTTATTTATGGTACTGAGGATTGAATGCAGGGGCATTCTACCTCCCAGCTAAACCCTAGCCCTATTTTATTTTGAAATAGGGTCTCACTAAGTTACTGAGGCTGGCTTCAAGCCTGCGATCCTCCTATCTCAGCCTCCCAAGTACTGGGATTACAGGTGTGTGCCACCATGCCCAGCATGATTGAGTTTTGAACCCTGTTTATTTCATTATGGACCATCTATTTCATTTGTTTCATCAAGCAGAGGAGAATAGAGACCAGATTGGAAGAAGAAACTGTACAATAAGAGAATACAAGAGGTCTTAGAGAGGTTATGCCCTCAAAGGTGAACCACTGGGGACTGTCATCAGAATTAACAGTGAAAATGCTGAACAATAGCAAAGAACCCCAAAATAAGTAAACTAATACACAACTTTCACAAAATGCTTTTCTTTGCATTGTGCTAAACATCTGGTGCTAATTTTTTTAATGGCCTACAAGTCCATGTTGCCAACAAATTATAGTTGAGGCTCAATCTGTGACACAAACAATATGACAACATTGGAACAAGGAATCATTGTTTCTATGAAGTAAGTTTTAAGGGTTTTGAATGCTGTCAACGCCTTTGTGTATATTGTCAGTAGTTCTGAAAATAAATTCCCACCGTGGCTTTTTTCATTTCTTAACCTTATCCATGAAAGCAGAAAAGCTTCCTTACCCCACCGGGTCCTCTCCTCCACTAATAATGAAAAGCACTCAACGGGACTCATTACACAGCTGACATTCAACAGCCTTCACCATTTCATCAATTTTCCTTAGAACAGTATCATCAGAATTCAATGGGAAAAAAACACAATTATTTCACTTAGATTTTTCCAATCATCCTAATAACTTATTGTTTCCCAGCAATTTGAGAGTTTTCTACAATATTAGTTTGTACACCATAGCCTCAATCATTTATATTATTCTGAAAGAAAGCAACAACTGTACAAAAACAATCGGCAACCATTCTAGTTTTCAAACTTCTCCTTTAAATCTCAGAAGTCTGATATACTGTCAACTTTACAATATGTTTCTTTTTTTGTGTGCGTGGTACTGGGGATTGAACCCAGGGGCATTTTACCTTCGAGCTACACCTCCAGCCCTATTTTATTCTTTATTTGCAAATGGTCTCACTAAGTTGTAGAGGGTCTCACAAGTTGTTGAGGCTGGCTGCAAATCTGCGATCCTCCTGTCTCAGCCTCCCAGGTACTGGGATTACAAGCATGCACTATCTGGCCTACAATGTGTTTCTTTGTAAAACTTTCACCTTATCTTGATGGGATCACTGAGTTGTTTGTTTGTTTGTATTACTGGGGATTGAACCCAGGGGCATTCTAACTCTAAGCTCCACCCTCAGCCCGATTTTTTATTCTTTATTTTGAAATAGGGTCTCACTAAGTTGCAGAGGGCCTCATAAGTTACTGAGGCTGACTGTGAACCTGTGATCCTCCTGTCTTAGCCTCCCAAGTACTGGGGTTACAAGCACGCGCCACCACACTCGGCTGGGATCACTGTTTATTAAGTAAGAAAGTCCAGAGCAGAAATGTGGACAGTTGTTCATACAGTTTTCAATAGTAAATTGCATATTACTCATCTTTTTCCTCTATATTTGACATTTTGTCATAGAACCTAGTCATGAAGAGGACAGCAAACAAATTTGGTGACTCCAATAATACCAGCATGATTGCCATCAATGGTTTTTCAAAATGGTGAGCTCTTGGTAAAGTTTCAAATAAAGCACAATAGAACCTTTCCTTGATGGAGGTAGCTGTTTCTTCCCAGGAAATTTGGTTCTTACTAAACCTTGCAAACAAACTAATAAGCAAAAACCTTTGTATTCATTTGTAAAATAGGATTCGTTTTAGGCTCAAATAATTATAAACAGATTTTTCATCTACTAAATTCTAGTTTCAGCTAGATTTCATTTATTTATTTTGGTATTGGGGATTGAACCCAGGGGTATTATACCTCCAAGCTACACCCCCAGCCCTATTTTTAATTTTTATTTTGAAACAGCGTCTAGCTAGGTTGATGAGAGTCTCACCACTTGCTGAGGCTATCCTCGAACCTGCGATCCTCCTGTCTCAGCCTCCCAAGTGTGTACCATTATGCCTGGCTTCAGTTAGATTTTAGAATCTGATCGTCATAAATAGGTTTGTCACTATATTTAACAGTCCTGAAGGACACAGGAGAAATCTCTGTTGTATCAATCTGGCCCCCACGAAATGCTAGCAGTAGTTCCTACTCATTATGACCAAAATAAAAGAGCCATACAAATTTCCAAAATAGCCCTGGGAGCAATGTTACCCTACAGAGAACCATTAATTTTTATGGAGATATAGTCACACATCTGTGGTTTACAATCTGAATTGCATCTGATTTACATAAAAATATAGTCACACAAACATGGGCAGGGCTGTTGTAAGACCTGCCTTTATGAGACTGAATCTGTCTTGCTTTGAGAGGTCCTACCATAATTGATATCAAGAGTATTAAATTGCAGCCCTATCCTACTATAAATATAATAATAGACTTGTTATTTGCCAGGCACCATTCTAAGTACTTTATAGCAACCCTCTGAGTAGGCACTATTACTGTCCCCATTTTGCAGATGAGGAAACAGCCATAGAGAGATTCAGTGACTTGTCCCAACCCACACAGCTAGTAAGTGGTGGAGCCAAAATGCAAAGCTGAGCCGCCGATGGCAACATACTACCTGTACACCGCTTGTGGAGTTTAGGCGTGAGAATAATTAAGATAGCATCTGTAAGTCAATTACGCTGCAGATGACTTTCAACTTCACCCTTCCAAATTTCAGTTGTAGAGTTTTTATTTTGTATTTTGAGTCAATCTCCTAATTCGAGGTTTCAAACATTATTATAAGGCTCCTGAAAGACCTTCAAGCCCCCGGTCCCCAGCCTGCACTATTATTTACAGTAGTGTTGTCTGGGATTCTCCCACAAACACGATCATACATGTTTGATCCTGCACTTTCATGCAATCCAGGAGACCCACACAGGCACACCCACCCTCTCCACTTGTTTGTGAACCTGTGCAGATTCCAGTGATGACAACAGCCAGCTTTTAGAGCACCAGAATCCATGCAACATTATCTCTAATTTCAGCACCCATGCTAGTACCTTATAGATGAGAAAAACTGATGTCAAATGATTAAGCAACTTGCCTAATGACAGAGCTGAAAATCCAGTCCTGGGTTTGTTTGGGGGTTTTTTTGTTTGTTTGTTTTTGGTACTGGGAATGGAACCCAGGGAACTTCTACTTCCAAGCTACCCCCACAGCCCTTTTTATTTTTTATTTTGGACAGCATCTCACTAAGTTGCTGAGGGTCTTGCTAAATTGCTGAGGCTGGGCTAGAACCTGTGATCCTCCTGTCTCAGCTTCCCAAGTACTGGGATTACAAGAGTGTGCCACCACATCCGGCCCAATGCTAGCCTTTTTTTTTTTTTTTTTTTTTTTTTTTTTTTTTTT
>PVJS01065159.1:0-10049 GCA_004027185.1 Glis glis
ACACACACACACACACACACACATGCACACACACACACACACACACACACATGCTCACTCAAATGGTTGATACTGAATAAAAATTAATAATTTTTATTGTTTCATTGAGACATTCCTTCCTTCCTTCCTTCCTTCCTTCCTTTTCTCTCTCTCTCTCTCTCTTTTTTTTCCTTTTTTGTACTAGGGACTGAACCCAGGTGCATTCTACCTCCAAGCTACACCCCCTAGCCCTATTTTATTATTATTTTTTATTTTGAAGCAGGGTTTCGCTAAGTTGCCAAGGCTGGCCTCGATCTAACCTGCAATCCTCCTGTCTCAGCCTCCCAAGTACTGGAATTACAGGCATGTGCAACCATACCTGCCTTCAATCCTTTATTCTTTCTAACCTCACAGTTGTGTTGGTCTTCACGGACCCTTCTCCTGCCTCCCTTCCCAGAACTCCTCTTCTCCAACTCCCTTTCCCTTACAGAACCGTTTTGCCTCTCCCTCCTCTTTTCGGCAGATGCCCTGTTTCTCTTCTTACCACACTCTCCTCAGTCGGATTCCATGAATTCTCCACTGCACCTGCTAAGCCATGTATTTGACTAGAGTGATGAAAAGGACACAGGAAAACCCAGCCCTCCTGGCACCCAGCGTCCAGTAGGGAAAATACAACAACTACAACCTGGGATCCAACCCGGGGACGTTCTACCTCCGAGCTACACCCCAGCCCTTTTTGTATTTTTGAAATATAGGGTGAGAGGGACAGATTACAAAGACAACAAGATGCTTTGGGACCCCAGAGGAGGAACATCTAACTAAGGGACATCACAAACCAAAGAAGCAATGAGACCTGAGTGATAAGGAGTTTTCCAGACAAGCCAGCTGTAGGTAGGATCAGGGTCCAGAAAAAAATTCCAGGCAAATGGAATTGGACTAAAGGAGTGCGTGCCAGGTTGGAGAAACAGAAAGGAAGCCAGTGAGGACTGTGGTGAGTGAGGGGAGTAGAAGAAATCCATTTGGAAATCTAGGTGGGGGCCAGATCATGTGTAGCTACTGTGTGGAAAAGGGGCCGTAGAAAGCCAGGAATATAAACGGAAATATCAGGAGGCTATTGCAGCATCCTGGTAAGAGTTGATGTTAATAGAGGTGCAGGTGGAAACCAGTGGAAGGACATTACTTTGGAGGCAGAACTGGAAGGACTTCAGATCAGATGGGGTGGATTGCCAAGGGACAGAGCAAGGGTAAGTGTAGGATTTCTGGCATACAAATTGGCTTTCTCAAATAGGGAATGCTGAGAGAGGGTTGGTTTCAGTTCAAAGGGGGAATCAAGGATAGGATTTGACCATGATGCATCTGAGATGCCTTTGAGCTATCTGAATGGAGATGCCAGTACACAGAGGTCTGAAGCTCACAGATCTGGGCTGAAAATGACCATTTGGAAGTCATCAGATTATATACATGGTACTTGAAACCAGGCTATGTAGAGTGAGGCAAGTAAAGGCCAGAAAAGTGGCCATTGGATTTGGTGACATGGGGTGACTGGTGACTGTGACAAGAACTTCTTGGTTTGGTGGAATGGTCAAGATGGAATCTCTCTAAACCTACCCTAGACCCTAACTACTCTTGAGTTCCTACTTCTTTTCTTAAATTGCTCTTATTTCTTCTAGATTCATCTCTTGATAGCACTATCTTTTCCCTCTCCTCCAAAACCTTGTTTGTACAGGCCCCTTATATTTTCTTCTACCTCAAAGACCCCCTCCTACCTCTTCCCACACCCTGATTTCCCTCCCTTATTTCTCCACTGCCCACTCTTCTCTTTAACCAGAGCCTGCATTTCTCAGACTGCTATTCTTTCGTCTTTCTTTCCCTTTCCATCCTCCACCTATTTAGGCTCCCCAGATCTTGGCAGGGGGTTTTAGCACAATGACTACTGGGAAGCCTCCCAGGTTCAACCCTGAAGAGTCATAAAATTTGGCCTGATTCCACCAGGATCTGACAGCACCGGCCTGTATGAAACTGTTAGAACCTAGTCCTTGAGCACTTGCCAATATGGTAACCACATCCTGCCAACACAGTGCCCTCATCCGCCCTGGCACCTGCCCCTAAGATTCTGCCTTTTCCTATCCTCATTTACACAGAATGACCGTGAGCTGATAAGGTGCTCCTCTACTACCAATTCCAAGATCTTGCTTTCAACCAGCAATTTCTACTTGTCAAAATATTTCCGAAGCCAGTCATGGTGGCACATGCTTGTAATCCCAGTACTTGTAAGGCTGAGACAGGAGGATCGCAGGTTTGAGGCCAGCTCCAGCAACTTAGAGAAACCCTCAGCAACTTAGAGAGTCCCTGTTTCAAAATAAAAAATAAAAAGGGCTGGGGGTGTAGTACGGAGGTAGAATACCCCTGGCTTCAATTCCCAGTACCACAAAGATAAAAGCCAGACATGGTGGTGCATGTCTCTAATCCCAGTACTTAGGAGGCTGAGACAGGAGGATCACAGGTTTGAAGCCAGCCTCAGCAACTTAGTGAGGCCCTGCTTCCAAATAAATATAAAAAATAGGTCTGGGGGTGTAGCTCACAGGTAGAATTCCCCTGGGTTCAATCCTCAGCACCACTAAACAAACAAACAAATAAAACTTTGGAATTCATTAGGCCAGCCTCAGGAAGTCGTCTGGGTAAAGCCTAGAGAAAGAAGATGGAAAGACTTGCCCCAGGTGGCAACAAAGCTGGTTAGAGGTTTAGCCTGGTATCCCTCCTGTCCTTTCAGACTTGTTTGTCTGCATGTCAGAAAGACTCCCCAGCCTTGATCTCAGGCCTGGCTATCATTTAGCCTGTCCCAGCCTACCAAGGGGAAACATACTAGAGAAGGCCTTGCTCAGGAGCACTGTGGGGCGTCCGTGCCCATTCTACCTGTGTGTACAAGGCAAGGATGGGCCGCCTCAGGAAGAGCGATGATTTCTGATTTGCTTCACTGAATTCACCCTAGGCAACAAATCTGTTTGCTTTAATATTACTTGAAAAAGGGAATCCAGCATAATGATTCTGAGACAAATTCCAGAGTTGCCCATGTTTTGTACTCAGCCTGTGTTCTGCACTAGTTCAGTGAGACATGTTATGTGAAAACCCTCAGCTGGGCATGGTGGCACATGCCTTTAATTCCAGGACTTGGGAGGCTGAGACAGGAGGATCACAGGTTGGAGGCTAGCCTCAACAACTTAGCAAGACCCTGTTTCAAAATAAAAAAAAAAACAAGAAAAGGAAAAAAAAACCCTCAGCACAGTGCTTAGTGTCAACAAAGTGTTCAGTGATTAGTGGCCATTAGCCATTAGCCTTATAATTTTTATGTGGGATCTTTGGGAAGGAGTCAGTGTGGTACACTGGAAAGTCTACTGACCTAGACATCTAGATTCCAGCTCTAACTATTACTGCTCAATTTGAGATATTGGGTAATTCATTCTTTCATCTCATTGGGCCCAAGTTTTCTCACTCAGGAATAGCAATAGCTGCCTTACTTTTGTAATCTGTCATGTTAGTCATTAAAGCATTCATGTTCTTTGACCTAGCAATTCTAGGCCTAGGAATTTGTCAGTATTATGTACAAAGATACAAGGTTTTTTTTTTTTGTTTTGTTTTGTA
This sequence comes from Glis glis, assembly GCA_004027185.1. NCBI lineage: Eukaryota > Metazoa > Chordata > Mammalia > Rodentia > Gliridae > Glis > Glis glis. Next base: position 3,619 of record PVJS01065159.1, read on the forward strand.
CTGGGGACTGAACCCAGAGGCATTCTACCTCCAAGCTACACCCCCAGCCCTATTTTATTTTTTATTTTAAAACAGGGTCTTACTGAGCTGCTGAAGACCTCACTAAGTTGCTGAGGCTGGCCTCGAACCTGCAATTCTCCTATCTCAGTCTCTCAAGTACTTGGATTACAGGCATGGACCACCACGCCTGGCTAAGATGTGAGGTTTTAATAGTGAAAAAATGTAAATAACAACAATGTGTGTTAATCGTTTAAGAAATCATATTTTATAAGATAAAATGCAATGTAGTCATAAGAGAATGATGTAGCTCTGATTTTTAATTGGCATAGGAACAAGTCTATGATACAATTTTTAGAAATGATAGAGAGTAAGCCTGGCGTGGTGGCACATGCTTGTAATCCCAGTACTTGGGAGGCTGAGACAGAAGGATCCAGGTTCGCGGCCAGCCTCAGCTACTTAGTGAGGTCCTCCGCAACTTAGTGAGACCCTGTTTCAAAATAAAGAATAAAAAATAGGGCTGGGGGAGTAGCTCAGAGGTAGAATGCCCCTGGGTTCAATCCCCAGTACCGCAAAAAAAAGATAGAGGGTTATGGAATTGTAGGTATAGTGGGATTCAATTTTGTAAAAAATGTATTTCTACTGATGTGTTCTACTGTACAACAAAATGGTAGTAATGATTATCTCTGGCTTATGGCATTATGAGGCCCCCTATTTTCTTTCTCATAATTTATTTTTGCATTCTTTTCAATACCATTTAGTATTTTTCTATTAAAAAAAGGGAAAGCTTTTTTTATTCACTTGGAGAGGAAACCCAATTGCCACACAACACAGCAGTATGGAGAGGCTTAAATGGCACAGCGTATAGTTATGGTGTGTGTGGTAAAAAAGCAGAGGCTTGTCGTTATTATTATTATTATCATTATTATTTTTTTATTTTGTGGTACTGGGGATTGAACCCAGGGGCATTCTACCTCTGAATTCCCCCACCCAGCCCTATTTTATTTGGAAACAGGGTCTCACTAAGTAGCTGAGGCTGGCCTTGAACCTGTGATCTGCCTGTCTCAGCCTCCCAAGTACTGGGATTACAGGCATGTGTCACTGCCTGGCGAGGCCTACCATTATGACCACCACTGCGGTCCCACCTGCTCTTTGAACCCACAGAGATTGAACCTACAGTACTCGGTTGCCAGTGAGCCTTGGGGTCACCCTTGGGGGTGGAGTAGAGCTGGGTGCTCGCCAAAGAACCAAACTGGGTAGAAGAGTGCACAGAGCTGTAGGCACTGGCTCACCAGGGCTGTGTTTATGAGGCTTAATTCCTGCTGAGCCTCAAGGCTGCTAGCCAGGGACACCTAATGGGCAACAGAGTCCCCTTTCTCACTCTCCCCCCAAAGATGGAATGTTCTAAATTCCTCCTTGGGTGAACCCCGCCCCCCCAGGTTTCTCCTGGGCTCACAGAGGTCACTTCACAAAAGCCCAGCTGGAGTTTTTGACGGGAAAAGCACCAAACTCACCAAACCGTTTTTTTAAAAAGTACCTCAATTGTTCTCAGCCTCCAGGAGTTTAATTCTCATCTGGAATAAGGCTCAGATTTTCATATGGATTTTGCAAAGCTGTGGTTAGCAATTAGAAATCCTTTAACACCTCAGCCTGTGGCCCCTTGGATTTTGCTCCCCTTCCTCAGGACCCCTTCCTTCCTCTCCAGGGGGATCTCCTTCTCCAAGGCCCTGTAAGAGAACTGCTCTGTAAGTATGTCCATCCTGATTTAGTTGCTGTCTTTTCAGTTCACCTAGGTGGGTGATTTTCCTTGCTAGTTTTCAGTTTAACCCATGGTGGAGTCCAACTGGATGGTTTCTGTGTGAAGAGTATGGGAGGGGAAATTCCTATGGCACCCGGGGTTGGTGGTATTCCTTTCCTCCAAGCTGTCACAAAGGTTCCAGTGTTTGAAAGTACAGGACTGGAAGAAGCACTCTTTAAACCAGATGATTTCTGGTTGGTGCTTTGGGGTTAAAGGACAGGGATAAATATGGTGGAGAAGAGCTACTACACTGTAGTTCTCTGTCCAACTGTGGGGGGTTGAGGAGGGCTAAAAGCTCCAAAGTCTTCCCTGGCATGAAGGCTCAGGGAGGAAGAGGAAGGTGGATTCCTATGTGACACCAGAAAGACCTTCCCTTCCAGCCTTCATTTGGCTCCCCTATGCTGGTCTGCAAGTCCCTTATTAGAAATTCCTTGTTTGGACTGAGGCATTATTCTCTTCAAGTATCCTCCATGAAAATGAAGTTGGAGCCAGAACATCTCCATCACTTCTAGCTGGGGAGTTTTGAGTGATATTTTGCTTTTGAAATTCTGCCTCTCTGGTTTTTCTGGCATCCTTTAAAGTGAGAGAGCTTTACTTTGTTACTTGGGCAAAAATAAGCTTCCTTTTAAGAAAACTAGAACATTTCTTCATTACTTTGTCTACTCTGTTCTTAAACCTATCCAATGTGTTATTAATTCCAGAAACTTTATTATAAATCCTAGGATGTCCATTTTATTCCCTTTTTGGACTTTTTATTTCTCATAAAGTTATCTCTCTTAAAACTAAAAAAAAAAGAAAACTAGAACATTTCTCAATCCATCTGCAGTTCCCTGAGCTGTCTTCAGTCAACTGATGCAGAAGGAAAGGTGAATTGCTCCAAGGACAAACTTTCTAGAAAATAGGCTCTCAAGGGAATGGCTTCACTGTCTACAAGTGCTCTTGGAAGCTGGGGAAAGGTGCAGAGGACACAGGTGCCTCTGATTCCTCCGAGGGGTTGTGTCCTTCAGGAATCAAGAAATGAGGCTGATGGATACAAGAGGGTTGTGGTGGCTTCTATCAGCTCCAGGAGACCACTTCGGTCCTTCCTGAGCCTGAGAACCCCAATTATCTTGTCACACTGGGTCTTTTGAGCGTATCTTCAAAAGAGGAGTACCATGCGCAAGACTCTTGGAGTAAAAGATGGGGAGACTATCTGGGCAAGTGCCCAGGTGAGAAGGGGTTAAGTCAGGAGCTGCTGTCAGTCTTGATCCTCCTAATCCTCTACTGCAGTTCCAATCCCTCCCCTAAGGAAGATTAGGTAAGGATCCTAAGAGAAACTTTCTCGCCCAGCCCTTGGGCCATGGAGTATGTTGGCTTCATGCCCAGAAGACAAATTCAGCTGGCAGGGCCTAGAGTTCTACCTCCAGAGCAGACAGTCCTTGGTTTCTGGGCGGATCCTACAAAGGGAGCTTTCTCTCTCTCTCTCTCTCTCTCTCTCTCTCTCTCTCCCTGTACTGGGGATCAAACCCAGGGGCATTCTGCCTCCAAGCTATACCCCCAACCCTTTTTCTACATTTTATCTTGAAACAAAGTCCTGCTAAATTGCTGAGGGTCTTGCTAAGTTGCCGAGGCTGGCCTCAAACCTGTGATCCTAAAGGGAGGTTTCTTTTAAAGCTGCATGTTTCTAATAGTAGTTCTGTATTTGTTAAATGGCTTCCTGTCCCCATTACCTTATTTGAGACTCAAAACCAGTCCCTCCTCCAAAAAAAAAAAAAAGAAAGCACAAAGGAAAAGCATTTAACCCATCCTGGGTGTGAAGTGAAGGACAGCCAAGGACAGTGTCAAGGAGATGAAGAGTTCTGAAGCAAATGGTGACTGATAGAATAGCATGTTTAAGGGCTCGGAGACAGAAAGAAAGGCAAATTCAGAGAAATGCAAGCGCTTCGGGTATGGCTGGAGGATTGTGTGTGTGGATAGGAGCATAAGCTGTGTTTGGAGGCTGATGGTGAGAGATGAGGTTGGGAAGAAAAGCAAGGGCTGGGCGATTGGGGGCTTTCCTGGTTTCCTGGGGGATAGAGAGATTGAATTTCATCCTGAAAGGAATTAAAAGCTCCTGAAATTTTTGTTTTGTTTTGGTTTGATTTTGGTACTAGGGATTGAACCCAGGGGCATTCTACCTCCAAGCTACACCCCAGGCCCATTTTTAAATTTTCAAAATTTTGAAACAGGGTCTCACTAAGTTGTTGAGGGTCTTGCCAAGTTGCTGAGGCTGGCCTTGAACCTGCGATCCTCCTGTCTCAGCCTCCCAAGTACTGGGATTATAGGAGTGAGCCACTGCGCCTGGCTACCCTGAAGTTTTTTAAGCATGGCAAAGGGTGAAGTGACAGTCATGATTTTATTTCCACTTTATAAAGTTCCTTGACTATTGCATAGATAATTGATTGTAGGGGCAGGGCATAAGTAGAATTAGACTGATTTGAGGTGCCTATGCGATTTCCAAATGGACAAGGTCTTAGTTGCAAAGTCTGAACTAAGGTTGGGTAGTGGAGATGGAGAGAAGTGGATAGACTCATGATGTATTTTGAAGGTAGATCTGACAGGGCTTCAAATGATTATATGTCCAGAAAATGTGAGAAATCAAGGGTGACTGGCTTGGGCTACTGCATAGCTGCTGATCCCATTGAGATGGGGTCCACTGTATGAGGAGTGGTTTGAGGGTGGGCAGAGAAGGGGGCAACTGATTCCAGCCTTGCAAATGTTGAGCATGAGGTACCCTTAACTGGTTCAGCTGAAGCCATTGCAATTGAAGTCAACTATAGAAACCTTGAGTTCAAGAGCGAGATTTGTGGAGAAGGTATGGATTTAGGAGTCATCAGCATATAGAGAGAGTGAATGAGCTCACCCATGGAGATTGTGAAGAATTAGCAAAGCAGTCTAGATGAAACCCTGGGGAGCAATCAGATTTAAATAGTGGGCAGAAGAAGAGGAACTTACGAAGAAGATCTAGAGGAATCATTTTGAGGGGTGAGCAAAACTGGGAACAGTGCTACAGAAAATGGGAAAGGGCAGTTCTGTGAAGGAGAGGGACAAGGTAAGATCAGACCATTGAGTATTGGAACAAGGCAATAACTGATAACCTTGGTGAGAACATTCTCAGTGGAGGGCTAGTGGCAGAAGAGACTGCAGAGGGCTGAGGAGTGAGTGGGAGGGTGAAGATGTAGAGACATCAATATTAAATTCTTTTTTATGTTTTGGTACTGGGGATTGAACCCAGGGACATTCTACCTCCGAGCTACACCTCAGCCCCTTTTATTTTGCAACAGGGTCTTGCTAAGTTGCTGAGCATCTCGCTAAATTGCTGAGGTACCATTAACTATGAACCTCGGATCCTCCTGTCTCAGCCTCCTAAGTACTGGGATTACAGGCTTGCGCCACTACACTCGGTGTGGGATTGATTTTTAAAAACATATATAATAAAAATGTTCTATTTCCTCCTCCTCATCCTTTTTGGTATTGCGGATCCAAACCCAGGGGCATTCTACCTCTGAGCTCCACCACCACCCTTTTTTAAAAATTTGAAATAGGGTCTCGCCACATTGCTGAGGCTGGCCTCGAACCTGTGATCCTTAGCCTCACACCAGGCTAAATGGCTTGTTTAAAGATCTTGGCTACAGAAAGAATGATCAGGATAGAGAATAAGAACTTCATGAGGAGGAGGTAGGGTAGGAAGTTTTAAAAAGAGTGAATAAGCCGGGCGTGGTGGTGCAGGCTTGTAATCCTAGTACTTGGGAGGCTGAGACAGGAGGATCACAGGTTCACAGCCAGCCTCAGCCACTTAGTGAGGCCCTCCTCAACTTAGTGAGACTCTGTTTCAAAATAAAGAATAAAAAAATAGGGCTGCGGGTGTGGCTCGGAGGTAGAATGCCCCTGGGTTCAATCCTTAGTATGGCAAAAAAAAAGAGTGATAAGAGTCGGGCATGGTGGCACACGCTTGTAATCCCAGCACTTGGGAGGCTGAGACAGGAGGATCGCAGGTTCGAAGTCAGCCTCAGCAACTTAGTGAGGCCATCTGCAACTTAGTGACACCCTGTTTCCAATAAAATCGGGCTGGGGGTGTAGCTCAGAGGTAGAATACCCCTGGGTTCAAACCCCAGTACCACAAAAAAAGTGATAAATATTTGAAGTAGTAATCAGAAGGACGCTTACCAGGTAAAAATAAGATTATCAAGCAGTATTGAAGGCCTCACTGAGATGCAAAATCAGGATCAGGACAGGTATAATTGTGCCCAGGTTAGCAATAAGAAAACCGGTGCCAGGAAAGGACTTGCCCAGTATCATAACTGGTAAATGACAAAGCTCACCAAATGTTTCTTGGCCCCTGCTCTGCCTTGCTTTGCGTTGATTGGCATCATCTTATCTGACACTGATAAATAGTATACACTATCATCTGTGTGTCCAATGCTGAGAAGGCATGACAGATTTTTTTCGTGTGTGTGTGTGTGTGTGTGTGTGTGTGTGTGGTACTGGGGATTGAACCCAGGGGCATTCTTCCACCAAGCTATACCCCAAGCACTTTTTATTTTGAAACAGAGTCTCACTAAGTTGCTGAGGCTGGCCTCAAACCTGTGATTCTCCTGTCTCAGCCTCCCAAGTACTG
>PVJS01065160.1:0-10048 GCA_004027185.1 Glis glis
TACATATTGTTTATGATAGTAATTCCATTAATTCCCTTCTTTCTTGCCCTCCCCCTTCCCTTGTACCACTTCCCTTGTTCTGCTGAGGGTTCTCCATTATCAACCAGAGTCCCTTGTGTGACTCTACTACTCCTTAGGCTGCACATATTAATGAAAACATACTACATGACTTTTCTTAGAAGATATTTTAACTTGGATTCCAGGAGTGATACTGCTTTAAAAATTTGCTCAATTAGGAATTATTCTTTGTTATGTTCTGAGTTATTATATAACTTCAGAAAGTATGTATTATCCAGCTGAGAAGAAAAATGTATTACTTACACTTTTCTTTATTGCCATTGGTATTGTGCAAGAAGTCTCCATCAGAACGTGTTGTAGGAAAGTCATCTTCATCATCTTCTACCACTAAATAAAATACATTTAAGGATATTAGAATGAAAAATAATCACTTTATATTATTTCAAACACTTCAGATTCTGTGAGTATAAGATTTTATTCATCTTTTGTGTCTTCACTGGTTATAAGGGTATGCCCAATAAATATGCCATGGAGTGTAACTAAACACATTATTTTAAAACTGTATCCATTGTTATTTGTGTAAGGAATGGTTATTGATTTATAAACTACTTTACCCTTTAGCTTTCTGATCTCTTTCTACCTACCTTGGGGCCATTTCATAACTCTTCAAGAGGCCCGAAAGGGCTAGGCAGAACTGTAAAAAGATATATTATATGCAGAAGACATCTATCTAGCCTCTGGGAATTCTTAAATCCACTATATTTGTATATGCAGGGAAAATATAACTAACTCAAGATGTATTATCAATTTCCATTCATCCGAATGTGCATGTGTGCCTGGATATCCCCCTTAACTTCTCCAATTCCAGAAAACAAAACAAAACAAAACAAAAAACAACCAGAATCCTTTATATTCTCCTTTTGTACACATTTTTTTCTGTGTGCTATTCTTTTTTTCTATTGCTTAATATACTTTACTCCTTCATACTATGTATGTATATCCAACTGACATTTTTCGTTTCCATTTCAATCATTCTTACAGACGTCAATATCCATAATACTGATACCTCTGCAGATAGCTTAGTCCCAATTAACCATTTTCCCAGCATCTACGGGTTTTTATCTCATGAATCATATGTAAATATGGTCAATGCTAAGAAATCCATGAACATAGAAAACTGCTGTTTTTATATCAGTGCTCATCATCAGACAAGATCCTGACCTTGATTCAATAGTACCCTGATTAACTGCTCTTAAGTGCTACTGAATGGCTTTTACTTCATTTACCTCATTAGTATCTACTTTGAGCTACAAAAAATTCATTTTTGTAACCTTAACTCTATGATTAGCTACTTTTATGTTTTCTTCATCATCCATGAAAGATATTCTCAATTTTGTAATCTCCAAACAAGTTCACAAACTACACATTCCTTGGGTCATCTATCAACCAAGCTTACAACTAAAACTGGATCTAAATCTTCAAATTTAGTTGTCCCCAGCCCTTTTTATTTTTTATTTTGAAACAGAATCTCACTAAGTTGCTGAAAGTCTTGCTAACTTGCTGAGGCTGGCCTCAAATCTGTAATCCTCCTGTCTCAGCCTCCCAAGTACGGGGTTACAGGTGTGCTCGACCATGCCTGGCTGTTAGCAATCTTTTAATACAATCTATTTTTATGGTTCATCTCTATCTTTTCCTTGACTTCTTGGCCTCTATCCTATATTTAACATTGCTTATGCTTTCAGTGAAGTTTCTACTTGCCAAGACTTTTGATGGATCTCCCATCCTCGTAACCACATAAAAATCAATCCTTTTTGTTCTTGGTTGTGGGTATCTTTCATGACTCCTTCCTCAGATATTTGTCTTTCCACATTATGGGAATTTAACCACTGTTAAGACTATTTATTTATTTATTTATTTATTTTGCAGAATTGGGGATTGAACCCAGGGGCATTCTACCTCCGAGCTACACCCTCAGCCCTATTTTTTGTTCTTTATTTTGAAACAGGGTCTCACTAAATTGCGGAGGGCCTCACTAAGTAGCTGAGGCTGGCTGTGAACCTGCGATCCTCCTGTCTCACTCTCCCAAGTACTGGGATTACAAGCGTGCCACCACGCCTGGCTTAAGACTATTTTTATGCTAATGACTTCCCAATTTAATGTCATGAGACATCTTATACTAGGTTCACATCTTCCAGAGAATTTATCCAAAGAAATGACTACTACTACTAAAACTCAACATACCTAAAAGTTGCTCTATGAATAGACTAACTATGCAAACACTGCCAGTTAGCCTCTGTCTGTGCAATTCTCTCTCTCTCTTTTTTTTTGTTTTTGCGGTACTGGATTGAACCCAGGGCCATTCTACCTCTGAGCTACACCCCCAGCCCTATTTTTTTTTTATTCTTTATTTTGAAACAGGGTCTCACTAAGTTGCAGAGGGCCTCACTAAGTAGCTGAGGTTGTCCTCGAACCTGCAATCCTCCTGTCTCAGCCTCCCAAGTACTGGGATTACAAGCATGCCACCACGCCCGGCTCTCATTTATTAAAAAATAGAAAAAAACTTATAATTATGATAAGCCTATTATAAAACTATATCAGATCACTAATGTAAAATACTTTTTTTTTTTGCGGTACCGGGGATTGAACCCAGGGGCATTCTACCTCCGCACTACACCCCCGGCCCTAACCCTGGCCCTATTTTTTATACTTTACTTTGAAACTGGGTCTCACGAAGTTGCGGAGGGCCTCACTAAGTAGAGAGAGAGAGCTGAGGCCGGCCGCGAACCCGGATCCTCCGGTCTCCGCCTCCCAAAGTACTGGGATTACAAGTGTGCGCCACCACGCCCGGCTTAAAATACTTAACACAGTACTAATGGTAAAAACTATAAAAATTAATCATGGTGATGTTTCCCCTAAATGAATTTTCTCTCTATATTTGGGGGGGTATTGGGGATTGAACCCAGGGACATTCTTCCTCCCAGTTTACACCCCCAGCTCTGATTTATTATTATTTTGAAATGGGGTTTTGCTAAGTTGCTGAGGGTCTGGCGACGTTGCTGAGGCTTGCCTCAAACCTGCGATCCTCCTGTCTCAGCCTACCAAGTATTAAGATTACAGAAAAATCAGTATTTCCTAAAAAGCAATTTTAAGGAAACTAGTTTTGGGCTGAACTGTCCCTGCCCTCCCCCCATTCCTATGCTCAAGTCCTAACTCCCAATACCCCAGAATGTGACTGTATTTGGAGATTAATTAAATAAAAATGAGATCATTGGGGTGTGCCCTAATCAATAGGCCTGGTGTTCTCATAAGAAGAGGAAATCTGGACATATATACACACATACAGAAAGCTGATGTGAAAACACAGGGAGAAGACAGCCATATCGATAAGCCAAGGGAGAGGCCTGGAACAAGTATTTCCTGCACAGCCCTGAGAAGAACTATGAGAAAATAAACTGTTGTTTAAGCCACTCAGTCTTTGGTATTAATCCTTATGGCAGCCATAACAAACTAATACATTAGTCTACACTGCTGCCATTTTTTTTCAAACTTGTAACAGAAAGAATTCAGTGTAATGTTTAAAATTATTTTACACCAGGAGTGTTGGCGCACGCTTGTAATCCCAGTACTTGGGAAGCTAAGACTGGAGGATCTGGGTTCACGGCCAGCCTCAGCTACTTAGTGAGGCCCTCCACAACTTAGTGAGACGTGTTTCAAAATAAAAAATAAAATAGGACTGGGAGTGTAGCTCGGAGGTAGAATGCCCCTGGGTTCAATCCCCAGTACTGCAAAAAAAAAAAAAAAAAAAAAAAAATCCAAATTTTCTCTGCATCTTAACTTCTCCTTCCATCACAATTTTTTTTTCTTTAAATACTGGTGTGGATTATTTAAAGATAAACAACAACAAAAGGAAACCTCAGCTCTTCATGTATTCTGTTTTGTTTAAAGGATTATTAATCTGCAAGCATAAGGAGACAAAATGTTATTATAAAGAAAAATAATCCAAAAGAAGGTAGAGAAATGGAACAAAAAAACAGAGAAGACAAAAAGAATTTGAACTTAAACACTTTTAGTAAGACCAAGAAATACAACTGTGCCAAGCAACCTAATAATACAAAGGAAAGAACTTAGTGGTAGTTAGTAATGCTGTTAAGAGTAGTTCATTTTTGCCTTCACAGTAAATTAAGAGGAAAATTGAAGACCATATCCATTGACATCAGCGGTATATTCAGCACTAACAAAACTAACTTTAAGCCTCAAATTAATAGTTCATTGAAGACCATCTCTTCTTTAAAACACTCACTAAAATTATTTTTAAATTACAGAAAAATCAGTATTTCCTAAAAAGCAATTTTAAGGAAACTAGTTTTGGGCTGAACTGTCCCTGCCCACCCCCCATTCCTATGCTCAAGTCCTAACTCCCAATACCCCAGAATGTGACTGTATTTGGAGATTAATTAAATAAAAATGAGATCATTGGGGTGTGCCCTAATCAATAGGCCTGGTGTTCTCATAAGAAGAGGAAATCTGGTTCAATAACTTCATATTGGTTTCTCTTCTAGGAGAAAAAGGCCAGAAGCAGAGAGATGAGAGAGACAAAAGTGTGAATGAAAGAAAGGAAAAGAATGAGGAATGAGAAAGAGAGGAAGATAGAGTGAGAAAGAGATCCATTGATTGATTCTAGATCTGGAGAATTTAATATATGTTTGTCTCCTCTAAAATTTATCAAGGGGTAAGTTTATTAGACGTAATAATGTAAAATGTACAATATTATCAAGATACAAAATACTATTTTTTAACTGAATAAGGAGTATCATTTAAAATCTTTGAGTTGGGTGTGGGTGGCACATACCCATAATCCCAGTACTTAGGAGGTTAAGACAGGAGGATTGCAGGTTCAAGGCCAGCCTCAACAACTTTGCAAGACCCTCAGCAATTTAGTGAGACCATGTTTCAAAATAAAAAAAAATAAAAGGGGCTGGGGGTGTAGCTTGATCAATCAATCAATCAAGCCTTTGACAGCATCTGGTATGGATGATCAGAAATGAATCAGAATGTGTTATTAAATACTCGAGTTACGCAAATACTGAAATCTGTTACACTGGTAGTTTGCAGCAGAAGTGACTACAATTACCTTTACTACTTAAAGACATTACCCGTTAATATTAAGAGGCTTTTAATCCATTCATTCTCCAAGTAAAAATAGTGGTAATAGCCTAATTAACCTTTATCCCTTTGAAGTTCATCCTTGGAGACAGCATCAGCACAGGCATCAAAGTACTTCTGGAGAGTGTCAACTTGTCTACATAGGATATCTCTAAAGGTTTCCATTTCAGCCAATTTCTCACGTAAACTGTGGCCTTTCTGTCAGAGGCAAAAAAAAAGGGGGGGTTGTAATTTAAGTGAAACAAAATTGGATTTTATTAGTTCCCATAGTATTTCATTACCTTTTAGGGTCTGCCTTATGACTGAGGGAATGGCATAGAGTGTCAAATTCAAGTTAATACTCAGGAATAGACTTCAAATTGTCTAATGTAGTGACAAATGTATAGGAAATAAAGTAGTAATGCCTGACAAGTTGCTAATATAACTGAATATTTTCAAATTAGAAACTGTGAGGAGAACCTCTGACTTTGAAGTGGGGAAAAACATTACTGGGTGTACTTTCACAGTACTGGTGAGTGTTATGTAGAGAACCCTCAGGGGAGGGTGATTATCTGATCATATTAAAGTGTTTGCCTTTCATTGTATTTGAGCTATTATATAACTATTTCAATAGAAAACTGAGTAATGGATATGATTCTTGTCCCTACAGATATAAATGAACTTTGTCCTATACACAGGCATTGATTATTAATCTATGGATATTGGTCAGTTTTACAGTAGCAAATTCATTTTCAGTATTCTTCAGTTTTTCCTTTGAATAATTTTTAAAATTTATATCTTATCTTATTAATGAATTAAATAAAATCTCTGATAGGTATTCATTTTATATTTGTATGAGTCATGATTTTACCCCTTAAAAATTACTCTATAACAACTTCAAATAAATTATATTGTAGAAAAGTTCTTTCAAAAACCTATCAAATAAGTTCTGTTCACAATATCCAACACTAAAGTCAAATTCTGTTGCCTTAACTAAAAGCATTCATAAGCACAAACCTTGAATGAAGAGGTTGATGTTGCAGAATAACCACTTGCTCCTGACACAAGTGATACCATTGAGCCATGTCGACGCAAGCTGGATTCAGAACCATATCCCGATTCAGTCTGAAAAGAAAATAAAGTACATGAAAAAAATTTAAATAATATTTAAAAGCAAACAAATCAACTGGGTTATTATAACAATAATTGGTAGTTTGGATTCAGTCATTTCACTGATATAGCCATGCTTTTCAATTGCTAATTACAATTTAATTTAGAAATTTATTAAATAACTACCTCATGCTAGGCTAGTAGGCTAAAGAAGTGTTCAATAATAGGAAATAAAGCAGTGTTTAATAATCATATCTTTCCTGTTATTAACTATGAAAGTAGTCAAATTCATAGAGACAGAAACAGAGACAGGAGGGGGGAGCACAGTGGGGGTGGTGAAGAGAGTCAGTATTTAATGTTCCCCAGAGTGTCACAGCTGGGGAACATGAAAATATTCTGGAAGTGCAGTGATGGTTCAACAACAGTGCTAACATACTTAATGCCACAGAACTGTATACTTAAAATGGTTAAAATGGTAAATTTTACATTATGTATATTTTACCACAATTTTTTAAATAGACAAGGACAAGGCAAAAAGATAACAAAGGTTCCAATATTATTTCTCTATAGATGAGTTACATACTGACAGCTCGATTATCACTGTTCCAGTGAAGCTTTTCTTATTTTATCAAGTGGGTTGTCTCCGTATTTTCAGCCATTTTTAACACATCACAATTATAGGATTTACCACTAAATTATAATAGTTTATATTTATTATTATATTATTATTATTATTATTATTATAGTACCGGAGATTGAACCCAGGGGTATTCTACCTCTAGGCTACACCCCCAGCCCTATTTTTATTCTTTATTTTGAAAACAGGGTCTCACTAAGTTGTGGAGGGCCTCACTAAGTAGCTGAGGCTGACCATGGACCCAGATCCTCCGGTCTCAGCCTCCTAAGAACTGGGATTACAAGCGTGTGCCACCACGCCTGGCTAATAGTTTATATTTTATAATTACTACTTGACTTAGATCTTTCTGGAAGCAGATTGCATTTTTTTTATTTTTGTAGCCATCTTGACAGTTCATGGCACAAAGAAAGTTCAATTTTGCCAATCTGTTAGACATCACACCATGGAAGATAACTGGGATTTTAGGTATGAACTCAGCACTGTGATAATACTTTCATTTTAATGGGACTGGTACTTTTCAGAGCATCATTTGATATTCTACTTTCCCTAATACAAATGTATTACTAGTAACCGAGACAAAGGAATTGAATATTTGAAAAAAATAACTTTCAAGTACCCGAAACTAAGCATTTTTTTTTTTTGCGGTACCGGGGATTGAACCCAGGGGCGTTCTACCTCCGCGCTACACCCCCGGCCCTATTTTTTTATACTTTATTTTGAAACCGGGTCTCACGAAGTTGCAGAGGGCCTCACTAAGTAGAGAGAGAGAGAGAGAGAGAGAGAGAGAGAGAGAGAGAGCGCTGAGGCTGGCCGCGAACCCAGATCCTCGGATCCTCCGGTCTGGTCTCTGCCTCCCAAAGTACTGGGATTACAAGCGTGCGCCACCACGCCCGGCTACTAAGCATTTTAAAGGATCTCTGCCAGGCGTGGTGGAGCATGCCTGTAATACCAGTACTTGGAAGGCTGAGACAGGAGGATCACAGCCAGCCTCAGCAATTTAGTGAGGCCCTCTGCAACTTAGTGAGACCCTGTTTTAAAACAAAGAATAAAAATAATAGGGCTGGGGGTGTAGCACAGCCTTTCTCTCTTACCTCAGATCTTTAAGAGTACATGGATACCATAAAGTTTGGTTCCTGCTACAATTATCTTGCCTCATTAAGAACCAAAATCATATGCTTCCTAAGTTCATTCAAATGTAAGAAGAAAAGAATAATGGAAAAAGAACAGAGATTAGAAGTAGTAGTAATAGTGCCAAGAAATAGAAAAGAGGAACAATGCCCTGAAGGTACAACATGATAGTCTAGAAGCTTGAGCAAACTTGCTGCCACCTGCCAGCATCAATAAGAAGACAGATTTGGTGAAGAAGAAAAAGAGGAGGGAAGGAAAAGGAAAGAAGGAAGACAAAGAGGAGGTAGAAAGGAGGAAGAGGAGGAGGCATTCATAATAAAAACAGCAACAAAGTTCATAAAAATGGGTATTTTCAGGCAAAGACACAAGAAATTTATTCATATAAAAATGACAGCCTCTTGAAACTCAACTTTCAGCACATAACAGTCATCAAAGTAAAATTGTCACATTATGATAATATGTGTTTATAACATGTTGTAGCAACAAAAGGTACAGTTACAATTAGTTCTTAACTCTGAATTTACCAACAAATTACAGTTTGGTATATATATTTAAGACTAGATGGATTTAAAGTTCTTTTCCAAGACTTATACCACTGCACATCTTAAAGCAAAACAGTATCTTTTTTTTTTCTTTTTGGAACCGGGAATCAAACCTAGGGGCATTCTAACTCTGAGCTACACCCCCAGCCCTATTTTAGTTTTTATTTTGAAACAGGGTCTCACTAAGCTGCTGAGGGCCTTGCTAAATTGCTGAGGATGGCCTCACTAAATTGCTGAAGATGGTCTTGAACCTGTGATCCTCCTGTCTCAGCCTCTCAAAAACTGGGATTACAGGTTTGTGTCACCACACCCAGCTACAAAGCAGTATCTTGGTGATGAAGTAAAGTAAGTATTTTGGTGGTAGGAAAACTATTAATGAAAAGGTAAAGCATGAAATTGACTATATGAAAATTAATCAAGATAATTGATTTTTTAAACTTCATTTCATTTATTGGTGCACTGTAGTTATACATTTTCTAAGTGTCAGGGTATCAGAAGCATGCATGCACACATTGCTCATTTAGCCCTCCCTCAAATCCCACCCTATTCCCTTCCCCTTCCCTCCTTTCTGTGCTTAGTATAGTGATTGACTCTGATAAATTTGTGTATACATATCATGTGTATTAGTGTATTTCCCTCTCCCCCCTCCCATCTCCCTCAGTTAGGTCATCTTCTTTGCTCAACTAAGGTTTTCTCCTTCTTTGTCTGGAGTCCCATCTAAGTCCCATTCTCCTTAGCTTCCACATATGAGGGAGAACATCCCACTTTTCACTCTTGTTAATGACTAATCTCACTTAGCATAATGTTCTCTAGTTCCCTCCATTTCCCTGCAAATGATGTAATTTTGTTCTTCTTTATGGCTGCATAAAATTCCATTGTGTACATATCCCATAGTCTTGCAATCCATTCATCTGTTCATGGACACCTTGGCTGGTTCCAAAGTTTGGCAATTGTGAATTGTGCAGCTATAAACATAGATACACATGCATTAGTCTGGTAGCTTGGTTTCAGTTCTTTTGGGTAGATGCCTAGAAGTGGTATTGCTGGGTCATATGGTAGGTTAATTCCCATTCTTCTGAGGATCCTCCACACTGTTTTCCAAAGTGGTTGCATTAATTTGTAATCCCACCAACAGTGTATTAGAGTTTCTACTTCTCCACATCCTCGCCAACATTTGTTGTTGTTTGTGTTTTTAATGATTGCCATTCTAATTGGGGTTAGGTGAAATCTCAGGGTCGTTTTGATTCGCATCTCTCTGATTGCTAATGATGTTGTGATAGTTAATCTAAGTTGTCAACTTGACCTGATCATGACACACCCAAGATTATGTGATTTTGGGTGTGTAACAGCAGATTAAAGAGAAAGCCCTGCCCTGAATGTAGGCAGCAGGATTCTGATAGGTGCGGACTTAGATAAAGAGGGAGAAGCCGCATAGAGTGTGTGCGACTCTTTCCGAGGAAAAACGCATCTG
>PVJS01065161.1:0-10048 GCA_004027185.1 Glis glis
TTTTTTTTTTTTTTTTTTTTTTTTTTGCGATATGGGAGATTGAATCCAGTGGCATTCTACCTCCGCGCTACACCCCGGGCCCTATTTTTTTTATACTTTATTTTGAAACCAGGTCTCATGAAGTTGCGGAGGGCCTCACTAAGTAGAGAGAGACAGACAGACAGACAGACAGGGAGAGAGAAAGAGAGAGAGAGAGAGAGAGAGAGAGAGAGCGCTGCAGCTGGCCGCGAACCCGGATCCTCCGGTCTCCGCCTCCCAAAGTACTGGAATTACAAGCGCGCGCCACCACACCCGGCGCATTAAACTTTGATTTTAATAACATTTCCTTGCAACAACTTAATAAATTCTTATCTTGTGTTTAGCTATTAATCCCGACTAGCAAAGCAACCTTTTCCTTTCATTTATTCATTTATTGATTTACTTATTTACCTATCTATTTATTTATTTTGGTACTGGGGATTGAACCCAGGGGCATTCTACCTTTGAGCTACATCCCCAGCCCTTTTATATTTTATTTTGAAACAGGGTCTTGCTAAGTTGCTGGGGCTGTGATCCTCCTGTCTCAGCCTCCCAAGTACTGGAATTTACAGGTGTGCGCCACCAGGCCTGGCCAAAGCAAACTTTTCCTTTTGTAGCTTGAGCCTGTTTGACCCAGAGATGCCCCAAAGAGCTAGTGGGTGTGTGCGTGTGTGTGTGTGTGTGTGTGTGTGTGTGTGTGTGTAGGTGTAGTAGTAGTAGTAGTAGTAGTAGTAGTAGCAGCAGCAGCAGCAGCAGTAACCATTTTTGCCCTTCCTATCAATGGGAAATCCTGCTTAACCTCCAGTCAAATCCACCCATCTCATTCTATTTTGTATGTTTGGCTCAACTGTTCACACTGATATAATGCCTGGGAGCTACAGTGCCCTGAGAATTCATGCACCAATAGCTATTCTTTTAACTAAAAATAAGAAAATAAACTCTCCTTAAGCAGATCAATAGGGCAAAGTTTTCTCCTCACAAAAAAAGAATAAAATGTTACAGAAGAAGACTGCCAGGGTATTCATAGACTCACCCTCTTTCTTCAAAGGAACATCATACCTCCCGACCTGAGTGGTTTGACCAGTCACCACCAATGGTGGTCTCATTCTCCTTCCCTTGTGCAGTCTCAAAAGGTAGGCTAATTTAAATTTCTTTCCCTTCCTTTCATTCTTCCTATATGCCCAGGTCACATCCTATACATAATTCCTTCATATTATCTTAAATACTCACTTCTCCTATAATTGTGAAGCTAAAATTCTGATGCAGTGTTCACTTGTCTTCTTTTCTATTTCTAAATTCACTGAATCACTCATTTGCATGTGATAAATTAGGTATGATTTGTGTTATATTTTGCTAAATTTTTAATACTTGTTCCAAGGAAACATGTAAATATAAAAACAGAGGACGTATGAATAAATAGGAATTGTAAATATAAATTAGGGCTGACTAAATATCAGCAAGAGTACATTATTGTATATTCTAAGGTCATATGAAAATTTTTCTGCTAAATGTTGAGCAAATTGGATACTAATATGTCCTTTTTAGTACATAATTAAACATGTTTGCTGTAGAAAAATAGAAAAATACAGATAAGCCTAAAGAAATGAAGAGCTCCCTAATCCTACTGCCTAAGATGACCATTGTCAACATGTGGTGAATGTCCTCCCTGAGTCTTCCCATTCATACATATATTGTGTTTTTCTTACAATAAATCATACTTTATGGTCTGTTTTGTTATGTGCTTTCTATGTCAATAAATGTATGTCTAAAACATCATCCCTTATGGCTACGTTTTTTAAATTTTATGAATGCCTTGATTTGGCTATCCAAACCTTCAAAGATTTTTAGGTACTATAACTGTATTCATTTTTTACATGTAATTTTGACTTAATGATTGCTTTATTAATAGTTAATGCATACTGACCAGGTTCCACTTAAAGCCTAGTATGGTATCAAAACATCAGCAATAATGTTTAGCTCTTAGAGAAACCATGTATCCTAATGTGAAATCCAGCTAAATACATTTTTTATTGTACTGCAGCATTTAGTTCTTCGGGCTCATCTGCTATCAATTAGAGTGATAAGCAGGCACTCAAAAGCTAGCTTTTCAACTATGTTTTCTACCTTCAACTGAAATGTTCTTGTCATTGCATATCGTGTAGTCATTTTGAAAAGGCTTCATCTTAGCAACCAAGTGATAACTTTAAAATCAAGAATCTGAACGAATTAATTCCTAACATTAATTACTTCTTTTAAAACAAAAGGCACTTTAAAGTAAGTGACTGCAAATATACTTTTTATCCCACTAGCAGTCCTTATCTCTTTTTCCCTCAGCTCACAATTCTGTTGACAACTCATGCTCAGACTCAAATCATCATTCAAATCATAATTAAAGCATAATTCTGAGCTCTCTTTGTACACGCTAATTCCACCACCACCAGATGTAAAAGCCACACAGAAATTCCTATAGAGTATTAATAGCTTGCAAGGAGCAGAATTAAGATGCATAAAAGTATCTTCTATAGTAAGTAAATATTTTGGTTTTAATTACATTATTACCTTGTTTTATGCTACTAATTACTACAATTTATTGTATAATTGACTCTCAGAGAAAAATATTATCAGAGCAGTTCTGCAGCCTTAAGCTGAAGATAGTATACACTAATGATTTTGTTTAACTACTCAGTTCTCTTTAAAAAATATCTGTAATAGGTTTGAGAAATCTCTTTCCTGTTCTTCCACTAATATACAAAGGTATTGTATACTACTGTTATTTGCTGATTTACTCTATAAATCACAGCACAAGAAAAAAAACTGTATTTTCAAGCCAGGGACAATATATTATCTGTCTGTATTCCCTAGCACCCAGCTCAAAACTTGAGACGTAGTAGGTGTTCAATAAATTTTATAAAATAAATTAATAAATTAATCATTTAGAGGATTCCTTTAACTTGACATCATAGAATTATTACTGTTGTATGCTAGCTAGTATCCATTTCAGCCTTTACAGATTAACAGCCTGCAGCCTTTAGAGTAAAAGACTGAACATTAGAAATAATAATAGTTTGCCATAGATTGAAAACAAATGAACTCATTCTGAGACTCGGCAGTCATTCATAAGCCACTTGAGCTGCCTGCCCTTTTACAGTTTATGACCTCAGTCAAGCCTTTCTAGTGAAATAAAGCCTGTGCTCACTCTGGGGCCATCTATTGTTCTCTCCATAATTTGTACCAAATTTTAAAGGTTATAAATACTTGAGGTGAAGCCTCATTGCTGAGCTGCATTCATTCACACTTAGGTGCCCTTTTTTTCTTTTTCTTTTTCTAACTACAAGACTGGAGACTGGCATCTACTTACTTAATAATAACCTAATCATACATATCTTTGAACTCAGGATGTGCTTCAAATGGCATAATTTATTATGTCCTCCTTGGTCACATAGCAGTCAACCTCATCAAATTCAACTAGGCCAGCCTTGTTCTCCTAGGAGTAGTAGCTAGCAATAAAAAGTGAAGAGTTATTTCTCACATGGAACTATATATACCTGGAATTCTTTTTCAGATTAAAAACATTTCCAATAAATAATATTGCAAATTAAAATGAAATGAATGAAAATAAGCACAGTTAAATACATAAATTTTCTCTACCACTTCTAAGCCTATTTCCATCTTATTGCTGTGCTTTTTGTTTAATTTCTCTTGAACTAATGTGCCCTCTAATGGCTAAAATAAAAATATTATCAGAACCATAAAATAAGTGCCAACATATTAATTGCAAGGAATATTGCCACTTAAAAGACCCTCCTTTGACTTGAACCTATGCTTTCATGATTAAAATAGATGTCTAATAAATAACAAAAATAAGCACTTTATTTGTTTTGTGCAATAGACAACGCAAATGGTACAGCAAACAGACTTTCATTAGATTTAAATGTTCCTATGTTACAAAAGCATCAAGTATTTGTAATTATGTCTATTATTAAGTCTTCCATGTGCTGATGTTGAAATATAGATTGGGACTATGCCTATTCTAATATTATAATTTAAGCACTTAACTTAGGAAAAATATTACTCCAAAAATTGATTATTTTGGCTCGTCCTTCATTTTTATTTCTCTAACCTAAAAAAAAAAAAACCTGTACCCACCACCTTCAAAAATATAAATATATGTACACAAAAAAGCTAAATGAATATGCTTTTATGTTCACAATTTACCCTCAGCGTTCATGCTCTTTTATTTTTGGTTCCACTACAATATCACTACAATATCAGAAAATAACAGAGATTAAGTAATTACCCAGTTAATGTGACCAAAAGCAACTGTCTATCAAGATAAGGCAGGAATTCGGGGAGAAATTGCTTGAATAGTTTAGCATGGCTTACTGAGTTCAGGAAAGTTATTGTATTTTTATAACATTATTTTTAACAAGAATTTAGTCGCAACAGAAAAGCATATGTACAGAAAATATATTTAATTCTGTCTAGAAAAGCAGACTTGAAATCAAATACATAAATAGAAAATACCATGCTTAAAGACTTTCTGCTTTGTTTAGTCATCATTGTGAATACTTTAGACAACTTGTTTTTATCAAAATGAGATACTATGTCCATAACAAGAAATTCTCAAGTCCCTTCCAATCATTGATGCAAAAGAAAAAAATAAGCACAATTTTTCCTTTTTAAGTAAAGATATTATTTTTCCATTATATATTTAGGGTGATTGTCATTGGGGTGAACTGACCTACTAAGACTGCACAAAGTCTATGATGAAAACAAGATTAGAATTTAGAATTGTTATACAACTTGCTGATTTTGGTTGGTGCTTTGTATACATCATAGGGATATGTTATATTATTAGAGAAAAAACTATATTTTCCAGAATTAAATTTCTGCCTTTATCATTCAGCATTATCTTTACAGATATGCATACTATATTATACATACATACATATATACATACATAATTTTTAAGTGATTACAGAAGTATTGAAAAGGCTACAGGCTGAGAGACAGGAAATCTGGATTCTAGTTCTGTTTTTGCTACCAAGTGACCTTGAGCAAAGGCATGAAGGATTCTGATTCTGTTTTGTTCACCTTACAAAGGAGGCAGTTGATGTAGATAATCTGTGAGCTCCCTCCTAACTTAAAACTTAGTTTTTTTTTAATAATGCACATGGGAAAATATAAAATCATTCTGTCTATATAATCTAAAATTATAAGACATGAATTAGCTTTTTAAGTTAATATAATTTTTCTTTTACATTTCTTCATTGTTCTCGATCATTTTGTAAAACTATTTGATAATATTCAAACAGATTATGATAGGATAAAATATTTGGTGAAAATACTTCTAAACTCTAACCACTCAGAATTGAAGTAAGTACTTTCTGTTGTCATTTGCTGTTATTTACACTGTTTTTAAGTTGTTTGTCTTCAGTTTGGTTTGGTTCATGTTCCTACTTCAATACCTTGAAGATAGGACTTACTTACTCCATATCAGCTCCCCATGGTACCACTATTCAGTTAAAAGGGGTCCTCAATAAGATTTACCAACATAGTCAAGATTGATTTTGCCAGCTTAATGAATAAAATATAACTGGGATCCAGATGAGTGAGTTATCAATAAAAGAGGTAAATGAGTATGTTCTTGTGTTTTTAAAGGAAAAGTTAGATACAATATGTCAAAAGGTTTTTAAGTATATATAGTAAATGTATGCTTGTACCAAAATCCATACAATGATAAACTATTGGAACTAGAGATAAATTGGTGATAAGGGTGAAAATAACTACCTAAAAAAGCCCATAACACATTATATAGAATTAGAGCTGGTAATATACTGCTTCTGGTTCTTCAAACACGTAATTTCCTACTATCAAGAGAGCTGGAAATCAAGGAATAACTAGTCTAGTCATTCCTCTATGATTTCTCAGCACAATGTTACCTAGTGGAACCTCTGCTGAGGTCTCCAGCAATTCAGTAGTAGCCAGGTTTGGATGCTATGCCTAAGTAGCCTCAGTGCATTGACTAGAAAACTTTCCTTTGTCCCTGTTACCACCAGATCTGAAATTAAGGTTGTGTGTATAGCTCATGCACCAAGGGTCAGCAACTTCCATTCCCTCTCTTTACTCCTCACTTCATTCATTCAGATGCTACTTTTACCTCCGCCTCCTCTCCAAGGCTCACCACATAGCCATCATTCCTATATTTTAACAACATGTGTAAGACTCACACATCAGGAAGCACACTGAGGGCCATCCATAACTGTAGCCTAATTCTTTAATTTCTGATCTCTGATACCAAATGATTTATCTTGGTTCCTAATCATGTACTTCACAGCCTCCTACTCTGGGCTTCTTCTTTGTGGTCCTTAAAATTACAAACTTTTGAGATCTGCTCAACCCTTTAAGTATCATTGCTATTTGAGACCAGCCCTTGCAGCCATCAATGCTAGAGGCATGAGAGACAAAATAAGGTGACTGTTATCCAAACCCAAAATACCTGGGTTTGAACCCCAGATCTTTTACTTACTAGTTTTGTGACTGTGGACAAGTAACATAATCTCTCAATGTCTCCATTTCCTTATCTATAAAATAGGGACAAGGGTAGCAACCTCATAGGGTTATTCTGAGAATTAATCATGTTTCTACAGTAAAAACACTCAGAATAATGTCTGGCTCATAATAAGTGATCAAAAAAAGTTAGCTATTATTAGAATGGCCAATTTAACTTTTTCTCTTAGTCATAATAGCAGAACTCTAAAAAAAGCAAGTAAATTAATTGTAATGACTCAACCATCTGCAATCTTAGTTTCTATTTTTCATAGTCGATATGCTAACAAATCCTAGTTTCCTAGTTTACACCTGTTGTCCTGGGGTGGTTATTAATAGCAACTCTTTTTATTCTCAAAAGTATCCAGGTTTGGACAATAAAGTATGAAATCATTCTAATTCTAATATAGAGCATTCAGTTATTCTCCTCTACAATTAGGAGAATAAATTAGGTGGCCTTTGAGATCATGTAAAACATAAGGGGTTTTGTGAAAACATATAGGTTATACATGGAAAGAAATATCTGGGTGCATTGTAAATAAAGTCTAAAATCTTATAAAGTGATATTAGCTTTGGTTAAGATGACATAATTTGATAGGTTTTGGGTGCAGGTTTTTGTTGTTGCTGTTGTTTTGGGCATTGGTTTATTTATTTATTTATTTATTTATGGTATTGGGGATTGAGCCAAGAGCATTCTACTTCTGATCTACACCCCCACCCCTTTTTATTTTTTTATTTTGAAGCAAGGTCTCACTAAATTGCTGAGGCTGTTCTCGCACTTGCGATCCTCCTGTCTCAGCCTCCCAAGTACTGGTATTACAGGCGTGTGCCACCACGCCCAGCAACTAGATAGTTTTATTTCTTTAAAAAAAAGGGTATGAACTAATGAGCATGTGGACAGATGCTTTTAATTCACTTGTTCAAAATGCATGAAAGTCTCTCTGAAACTGTTTCCGAATTCCCCTTCTGCTCCCCTTCCTTACTTGGTTTCACTCTCTTCTTTTCTTTTCTGGACTTGAGAGAGGGGAATGGGAAAGACAAGAGAGCTTCGTCCCCCTCTCTAAACACCACCTATGTCCAGCTACATCAGGATTCTCAAAAAATATGGCCATTCTCCAAACCAAACCTAGTGAAAAATCACTGCTAAACAAGTATTAACTGAACTTCTTAAATATAGGGAAGATAAATGAAGATTTGTAAGAGTCCTCTGTCACTGTATGAAATCTACAGGATGACAATATTGAATCTGAGAAGTAATAACATCTTAATTTAGTTCATTACTAAATATTTTAAAATACATAAAGCTAGAAATAGCTTCGGCAGGATGACAGAATTTTTCAAAGATGAAATATAACACACGAGAATTGCTTTTATTTCTTACCTCTTTTCCATCATACAGATTTTTCCAATTTAAATGCTGTACTGCTGTATTTATGTCCATCTAAATTAATTGCATTGCTTTATTATAAGTCCTTGATTGATAAAACTTGTAAATTTTAAGACAAATACATATCACTTATAAAGCATATATTACAATCAATACTACTTACTCAAAAAGTTGATTGATCATATAAACATAGCTCATAATTGTGAAAAATAGAGATTTTATATACCTCAGTAGATACATAAAATTTAATCTTAAATATGAATCACACTATAATTGCTTGATTGTTGCAATGAGCTGAAGGAAACAAAAAGCGAAAAAACAAGGATCCTGTGGAGAACCAGAAATTGTGAAAGCAATCATAGAGGGAAATAATTGTTACATTTATGATTCTTTCAATTATGGATTATAGAGACAACCGCACGGCAACCTCTTCAGTTTCAAGACAGCATGGTGTTTTATATAATAAGCCTCTGAATAAAAGAACTATTATCAATAGTGTTTGCAACTTAATTGGCTACCTTTGAAGCTAAGGAGGTCTTTTTGCTTCCCAGCTCTGATTCCTAGATATATTTTAAAACATTGGCATTCCATCCAGCTGTTTAACCTCCATTTATGTTCATAGATTCTTTGGAGAATACTGCATATACGTTTTACTATAGCTGAGCAACATTTCCACAAGAGAAAAAGAAATAAGCCCAGAATCTGTTAAGCAGCCATAAGTTTATGTGTTTATCCAACAACATGCCTATAATATACCTCTATCCTATTATAATGACATTTAACATTAAAAGGACCATCACGTCAAGCCACAAGTTTATTAAGTCCTCGAACAAAAGTAGTCTCTGAAGTCTGGTCCATTTGCCATAAACAGTACTAAGAAAGATGTATTCCCAGTTTAATGGTTTTTCTACAAGTTTTGCCTCAAATGGACTTTGGTCTAGTGAAGGCTGGTGTTCTCTTAGGTATTGACCCCCACAGAGCTGCCAGACAGTAGAGACAGCAGCTTCAGAAATAAGTGTCACTGCACAGGTTGGGTGGAGCCAGAAAGGAGGAAGCTTGCTGATATAACACTGTGAAGAGAGAAGAATGAAAATGTGCACCTCATGATAAAGGGGGATCAAGAATTCAGAATGGGGTGGGGAGGGAAACACTGATCTCAAGTTAATGTCACTGATCTGTCCCTTTGATTTTCTCCTATAATATGACAGCATCTTCTCTAATCCCTGCCACAGAAGAGAAGTCTTCATTTGATGTTTGTTAAGTGTCATTCGATCAGTAACACCAACACAGAAAGTGCCAAAAGAGAGCGGATTATTAGAGACACCAATATTTAAAGAGCATTATGCAGATTCACAGAGTGAAGTGCCCCAGGGTGATACCAGCTCCAATAACTGGGTGTTTTGATTGGTTCACAAGGACTATTTGTTTTTCCTGGATGATGATCAGCACTTATCTAAAACATTTGGAAGGAAGCAAAAGCAGTTCAGGGAAGTGAGTTCCCAACCCTGGAAGTGAGTTCCCGTTCCTTACACAGGAAATACTTCTGTCCCTCAACAGTTCCTTCTGTAGCTGCCCCTATGCCCTGCAGGCTCTGAATAAAGGTGTGTTATAATTTCAGTGATGTTCCAAGGCCCACAGGATACCACCCTATGAAATCCAATATTGATAAATTCCTAGTCTTATGGCTTTTCCTCTACCTTAAAGGAATGATTCTAGACAGCCCTTATTAAAATACAAAAAATGTGCCAGGCGTGGTGGTGCACGCTTGTAATCCCAGTACTTGGCAAGCTGAGACAGGAGAATCGCAGGTTTGAGGACAATCTCAGCAACTTAGTGAGACCCTCAGCAGTCTAGTGAGACCCTGTTTCAAAATTTAAAAAAAGCCGGGCGTGGTGGCGCACGCTTGTAATCCCAGTACTTTGGGAGGCGGAGACCGGAGGATCTGAGTTCGCGGCCAACCTCAGCGCGCATGCGCGGGCGCGCGTGCTTTATCTCTCCTCTCTCTCTCTCTCTCTCTCTCTCTCTCTCCCTGTATCTCTCTCTCTACCTAGTGAGGCCCTCTGCAACTTCGTGAGACCCGGTTTCAAAAATAAA
>PVJS01065162.1:0-10048 GCA_004027185.1 Glis glis
GTGTGGCAGACCAATGCTTCCTCTTCTACCTATTTCCTGGGGTCTGGGAAATACTGTTATTAACATCGATAAAAATGATTTTTTTCCCTTTGGTACTGGGGATTGAACCCAAGAGCATTCTACCCCTGAGGTGTGTGTGTGTGTGTGTGTGTGTGTGTGTGTGTGTGTGTGTGTGAGAGAGAGAGAGAGAGAGACTGGGGATTAAACCCAGAAGCATTCTACTTCTGAGCTACATCCCAGCTCTATTTTATTTTTTAGTTTGAAATGGGGTCTTACTAAGTTGTGGAGGGCCTCTCTAAGTTGCTGAGGCTGGCTGCGAATCTGCGATCTTCCTGTCTCAGCCTCCTGAGTACTGGGCCCATTTTATTTTTATTTTGAAACTGGGTCTCAGCTGGGCGTGGTGGTGCTCACTTGTAATCCCAGTACTTGGGAGGCTGAGACAGGAGGATTGCAGGTTCATAGCCTCAGCAACTTAGTGAGACCCTGTTTCAAAATAAAAAATAAAATAGGGCTGGGGTGTAGCTTGGAGGTAGAATGCCCCTGAGTTCCATTCCAAATACCACAAAAATCAAAACCAAACCAAACCAAAACAAAACAAAACAAGAAACTGGGTCTCACTATGTTGCTGAGGCTGGCCTTGAACTTGTGATCCTCCTGTCCCAGCCTCCCAAGTACTGGGATCACAGGCCTGTACCACCATGCCCCGCTGATAATAATTATTTTTAAAATAAATGTTAGCTGGGTGTGGTGGTGCACACACCTGTAGTCCCACTACTTGAGAGGCTGAGACAGGAGGATTACAGGTTTGAGGCCAGCCTGAGCAACTTAGTGAGATCCTGTTTCAAAATAAAACATAAAATAGGGCTGGGGTGTAGCTCAGAGGTAGACTGCCCCTGGGTTCCATCCCCGATAACACACAAAATAAATAAATAAATGTTAACATTATGTGCCAATTACTTTGGACTCATTTCATTTAGTTTTTCCAGAAATGCTATGCCTTGAGCATAATAATTATTTTTATTTTATTTTACAGGACTTAGCCTCAGAACACTTGTCCAAGGTCCCACAGCTGGTCAATGTTAAGGGCCAGGATTCAAACCCAACCCTAGAAACTAGAGAGGCAGAAAGAACTTCAGGAGCCTTGGCGTCTCTCCCTTGGGGAAAAGCCACCGGTGCAAGTCTGGAGGTTTGCTGTGAGACAAGGACCAAATTAGGGCTGTGAATGCAGGAGTGGAGGGAGACACAGATCTTTGAGATGCATTGACTGACCCAGCTAAGCCCCCATATTGAAACAAAGTTGTAGAATACTTTGACTGTGCCAGGCGTGGGGACGCACACTTGTAATCCCAGTACTTGGGAGGCGGAGACCGGAGGATCCGAGTTCGCGGCCAGCCTCAGCTCTCTCTCTTTCTCTCTCTCTCTCTCTCTCTCTCTCTCTCTCTCTCCCCCTGTCTCTCTCTCTCTCTCTCTCTCTCTCTCTCTACTTAGTGAGGCCCTCCACAACTTCGTGAGACCCGGTTTCAAAATAAAGTATAAAAAAATAGGGCCGGGGGGTGTAGCGGGGAGGTAGAACGCCCCTGGGTTCAATCCCTGGTACCGCAAACAAACAAACAAACAAAAATACTTTGACTGTCACACCCAATTTTCCCTTTAAGCTTAAATTTTTATTTATATTCCTAGAAGGATCAGTTCATCAATTACATGATCCATTACCACTTAGCCACAGCTGATTGGACCATCTAACCAAAGAAGGCTGGCCAGCAACCAATCAGATTATCTTAAGGTTTTGTCCTAGGGAACACAGAAATGGCATGCATGGAGCTGTAAGGTTATGTAGAGGGTAGGCCAGAGTCTGTGAAATGTCACCTGTGTTCAAAATTACAAGGGAGGAGACATTTAGAACACAGCAAAAGAAGCCCAAGAGAAGTGAGCAAGATTATACATCCTCAGAGGGAGAGAGAGAACTCATTTTATGGAGTTCTCCCTAAGAACTAAGAGAGAAGGAGGATAGGTTACCTCCTATAATTATGTCTCTGTGAGATTCCCCCTTCCTGCCTTGATAACAAACTCTTTTTTTTTTTTTGTGGTACTGGGATTGAACGCAGGGGCATTCTACCTCCGTGCTACACCTCTGGCCCTATTTTTTATACTTTATTTTGAAACCAGGTCTCACGAAGTTGCGGAGGGAGAGAGAGAAAGAGAGAGAGAGACAGAGAGAGAGAGAGAGAGAGAGAGAGAGCTGAGGCTGGCCACGAACCCGGATCCTCCGGTCTCTGCCTCCCAAAGTACTGGGATTACAAGCGTGCGCCACCACGCCCGGCAACAAACTCTCTTTTTGAGTTTCTTACAGTGGATTACTTTTCTTTGCCTGCCTGCCTGCCTGCCTTCCTTTTCTTTCTTTCTTTTTTTTTTTTTGTGGTACTGGGGATTGAATACAGGGGCATTGTATCGCTGAGCTACACCCCCAGCCCTATATTTTATTCCTTACTTTGAAACAGGGTCTCACTAAGTTGCAGAGGACCTAAGTAGGTGAGGCTAGCCGCGAATCTCCGATCCTCCTGTCTCAGCCTCCCAAGTACTGGGATTACAAGGGTGCACCACCATGCCTGGCTTGCTTGCTTGCTTGCTTCCTCGCTTGCTTGCTTTCTTTTTCTTTCTTTCTTTCTTTCTTTCTTTCTTTCTTTCTTTCTTTCTTTCTTTCTTTCTTTCTTTCTTCCTTCCTTCCTTCCTTCCTTCCTTCCTTCCTTCCTTCCTTTCTTCCTTTCTTGTGGTACTGGGGATTGAACCCAGGGGCATACTACCTCCAAGCTACACCCCCAGCTCTATATTATTTTTTATTTTTATATTTACTTATTACAGTACTGGGGATTGAACCTAGGGGCATTCTACCTCCGAGCTACACTCCCAGCCCTATTTTATTTTTTTAATTTGGAAACAGAGTCTCACTAAGTTGTGGAGGCCCTCACTAAGTAACAGAGGCTGGCTGCGAACCTGCGATCCTCCTGTCTCAGCCTCCCAAGTACTGGAATTACAAGCGTGTGCCCGGCTTTATTTTTTATTTTGTAAAAGGGTCTTACTAAGTTGCGGAGGGCCTCACTAAGTAGCTGAGGCTGGCTGTGAACCTGTGATCCTCCTGTCTCAGCTTTCCAAGTACTAGGATTATAAGTGTGTGCCACCATGCCCGGCTGAGTGGATTTCTTTTCTTACCAATAATTTCTAATCCAGACATTGATTTGGGGGGGGGGGACTGGGGATTGAACCCAGGGGCATTCTACCTCCGAGCTACACCTCCAGCCCTATTTTTTATTCTTTATTTTGAAACAGGGTCTCACTAAGTTGCAGAGGGCCTCACTAAGTAGCTGAGGCTGGCCACAAACCTGCGATCCTCCTGTCTCAGTCTCCCAAGTACTGGGATTACAGGCGCGCGCCACCAAACCCGGCTCAGACATTGATTTATGAGTAGTGATGCCATTGCATTCTTGAACAATGGGATGATACTTTCCGGTGAGAATTCTCATGTCACATATCTGGAAAATAGAATTTGTAAGCTGAATGTCACTTTGTGAGCAGAGTGTCAGAGCCAGGGTATTGGATCATCTTACAAAAAATTTGGTTCAGAATGAAGGAGCAGATGGAGAATACCCCTCCCTCTGGAAGCAGAGGGAGATGAACCATTATTGAGCATCTGCAAAGTGACCCTTGAATGTTACATATGAATTATATCACCTAATTCTCACAACACTATTATTGAGTTGTAGAAAGAATCCGGGGCATCTGGGCATGGTGGCACATGCCTGTAATCCCAGTACTTGGGGAACTGAGATAGGAGGATCGCAGGTTTGACGACAACAGATTGCTCTCCACGAGCCTACTGGATCTCATCCAATCATTTGAAGGCCTGAATAGAACAAAGTCTGACTTCCCCCACACAAGAACAAATCATAGCCTTTGGACTTGAAACATTCATGCTTACCTGGGCCCCCCAACCCTTGTTGTAGATTTTGGACTTGCCAGCCTCTACAATCTCATGAGCCAATTCCTTAAAATAAATCTGTGTGTGTGTGTGTGTGTGTGTGTGTGTATGTGTGCACACACATGTGCGCACTATTGTTTCTGTTTGTAGAACCCTGACTATACAGACAATCATGGGGAACTACGACTACTACCAGTACTACTACTACTGCTGCTTTTTTATTTTTGTAAGAGTTAGGGTCATTACTCCTGATATCTCAGGCTCATAGAAAAGAATACTCCAAACCACAAAGTAGAATATGTTACAAAAACTCCCTTCCCTTGTATATTAAATCTCATTAGATTCCATTTTAGAGTGACTTTTCTGACCTTGTCTTCAGATTCCAGCTTAGCTCAGTGTTTCAAGTAGTGGGAATATATAAATTAGCCAGGATATTACTTGTCATACTTTAACACCAGCAATAATAAGTACTGATTCTGGACCTCTATTCTTCAGCACAATCACAAATCTCCGTAACCTCTATCCATACACAAATGTCACTGATACCTGCAAGTGCCAGAGAGGAGATGCTAATTTGAAAACTTTTATTGGCTGTAATTTGTTTGAAGATGGTGAACAGAATCACAAATCAAGCCTAAGGTGTACTTTAATCCTCTTCATTAGTATACAGGGCTTTTGGAAAGATGTGGGGAGGCTGAGTCAAGGATGAAACCTCAGATCATTCAGTAAGTTATGAATATTCTATTTTGAAACATTTTCCTCATCCAGGCCACCAATAACTCTTTTGGAAGGAATAGTGAAGAGCAAATGAGTGGTACTTATTAAAATTGTACTGTGAACCTTGTGCAAATGACAAGGATACTATTTAGACTATAAGAATGTCCATGTTTTAATAAAATAGAATTAGTAATAATAATAAAATAATAGCAAGTCTCATATACTTGGAAATAAAATGGCATACTTAAAATAATCTGTGGATGAAAGGGTTAAATTATGACAGAGCAACAATCCTTAAAATTACACAATGAAAGCCAGGTGCAGTGGCGCAGGCCTGTAATCCCAGTACTTGGGAGGCTGAGGCAGGAGGATCACAGGTTCACAGCCAGCCTCAGCAACTTAGTGATAAAAATTAATTACAATAATAAAAAGGGCTGGGTGTGTATCTCAGAGGTAGATGTCTTACTACTGGTGACTTATTGCTGCTGGGGCAGCACTGTCCCTTAAAGCTTGCTTGATGGCTGCAGAATGTGGCACTTATTACGTCACGGTCCTTTGCACAGGGAAGAAGGGAACCTTGACCTAAGGTCAAGAGACTAGATTTGGTTTTTCTTTTGACCTAAAGTGCCAGGAGTTAATCATATTCCTCCATTCATAGCTAATTGTCATTATCACATAAAGCTCTTCATATAAAGTTTTTATCTTGCTTTATGACATTTTATTTTTACTCATTCACCTGCACCCTCCAGGTAATGGTCCACCAGTGTACCTAATATATGTGTTGTTAAATACGAATGTATGTTTATGAAATACTGTTGGGTTGTGGTATGTGTGTAATCTTTGTTTCTTCTCCATAGATAATAAATAACATTGTACAAAGTCTGATGCAAAACTCTGGACTAGTTTCTAGGATATTAAATAGACCACTTCTTTCACAGGACCTTAAGGTAATGTGCTGATGAATAGACTATGCAACTTTATTGCACTTATATGGTTTTCCATGCCCTTTGAAATGTGATTAGTTCTTTTAAGGATCGTGGACCCTTATGATACTGAGCTCATAAATAATTAAATCCAATTAATACTCCAGACTGAACCAAACCTAATTTATTTCAAGTTCTGATTCTCAGCAGAAGAGGCCCTGGTTCACTACTTTTGAAATAATAATATCAGTACCTTATTCCATCTTCCCTTCAACTCATTTTAGCAGTAAAATATAGGTGACAAAAGAGGGGAAGTTATGCATGGAGAGTTTATGTTAAAATATGGGATTTGCAGGTTGGGGGTATAGCTCAGAGATAGAGCGCTTGTATAGCATTCACAACCCAGGAGACCCTTGGGTCCAATCCCCAGCACAGTAAAAAAAAAAAAAAGCCCAGTATTTTATTTAGTAAAACACTTTAATATCCACAAAAGTAGAGAGTAGTATAACCAACCATATTTTCCATAAAAAATAATTTATGCTGGACATGGTGGCACACACCTGTAATCCCAGTACTTAGGAGGCTGAGACAGGAGGATCACAGGTTCGAGGCCAACCTCAGCAAATCAATGAGATCCTCAGCAACTTAGTAAAACCCTGTTTCAAAATAAAAAGGGCTGGGGGGGGGTAGCCTGAAGGTAGAATGCCCCTGGGTTCAATTCCCAGTACTAAATAAATAAATAAAAATGATTTATGAAACGTGAAATAATGTATGAAAGGGCACTGAGATGATAAAAATAATATCACTGTGTCCATCCCTTAGCTGAAAACCTTACAAATAAGGTTGAAGGCACCCCTCTAACTCCATTCTCCTCCACTCCTCCACCCCCAAAATCACCATTATCCTGAATTCCATGTTTATCATTTCTATGTCAGTGTTTATGCTTTTACTACTCATGCATGCATCTAAAATAATAGAATTGTCTTGAAGATTGTATGCTTTATGTCAATATCATATTCTCAATATCCTTCTACAACTTTTTAGAAATTTTTGGAGTTTTTTTCTTGTTAATATATCCAGTGGTTCCAATTCATTCAAATTTCATCTGCCATCTGTTTTCTTGAAAAACTAGAATTTATTTTTGCTATTATCAATAATGCTGCTGCAAAAATTCTACAACACATTATATAGTGTACATATGAAGGAATTTCTCTCCAATATATGACCACTTATTTGTGTGTGTGTGTGTGTGCGTGTGTGTATGACCACTTATTGATAGACATAAAATACAAACCAACAAAATTAAAACAGAAAATAAACCAAAATTAAAACTAATCTCAAATTTCAACTTTATCTTAACAAGTCCAAATTTAAAAAGAACAAAAATTGCCAGACGTGGTGGCGCACGCTTGTAATCCCAGTACTCGGGAGGTTGAGACAGGAAGATTCAGCTTTGCGGCCAGTTTCAGCTACTTAGTGAGGCCCTCCGCAACTTAGTGAGACCCTGTTTCAAAATAAAGAATAAAAATAGGGTTGGGGGGTATAGCTCGGAGGTAGAATGCCCCTGGGTTCAATCCCCAGTACCGCAAAAAAAAAGAACAAAAATCCAGCCTAATTCCCCCCTCATTGTGTAAGAGCTTAGTAAAAGTCTCTGTAGAATATATAGTGTTCCTGATGGGACACATCTAATAGTGATAAACAAACCTGGTATTCCATTAAGGTCCATTATTTTTATCTCTTGAATATAGTTTTTTGAATCCAAGGTAATTTCATTAAGTTGAAAATCCAAATTCAATCATTTAGTTTAGTGTGAATTTTAAAAAGAAAAGGAACTATGTAATTATTCATTGAAGCAAAACAGAAAGAAATTACCTACTGTCCTCCACGGAGCTCTGAGGAAAAAATATAATGGAATTAGGAATTTCAAATTCCCAGGAAACCAAAAAATGTTTCTTTCAACATTTTCTGCCAAAGTCTTGTGAGTTGGGAAGCTGTCCTCCCCACCCTCCTCAGAGGCAACCCACCAACCTGCAGAGAGGGGGTCTTGCAACCATGATGGGGGCCGGGACTGGTGGTTCATAACCTTTTTGTGTCTTGGATCCCCTATTAGCACTAATAGTAGCACCACTACTAATACGACTCCTATCACTAACCCGCCTGTATCGAGTTCGCCCTCTGCCATGTGTCACGCTCTGCACTTACACAAACTTTCTAAGTTAATGCTCAAAACAACCCAGTTTGGAGAAATCATTGTGATGTGCTTTGTGCAGAAAAAGAAACTAAGGCACAACGTGGTCAGATGACATGCCCACGGTGGCACAATTAATAGTTAATTGCAGCCTGCAGCAAGGATCGTGACCCAAATCTGTCTGCTCCCAGATCTGTTTCAGAGCTCATGTAAGTGCCTAGCAGCTTGGCCTCACTGGCTCTCTGATAATGCATAATGGTAATTATTGATATGGAAATTATTGATTAATCACTTCATTAAACAATGACTTTTATGAACACTAGTTAACACCAAAAAATAGGAGAAAGTGAGGATCACCCATCATTTCACTGCCATGTGTAAGGTTGGTATGGAGAGGTAACCATTATTGATTTAATACTGTATTTCCTTCAACCCCCTCCCCACTTTCACACACTTGGGTCAAAATGGAGGTGCCATTCTTCTTCTAAACTGCTTTATTGAAATATAATTCACATAGCATATCATTCACCTATTAAAAGCATATGAATTCAGCGATTTTAATACCTTAAACAGAGTTTTACAACCATTGCTGCAATTTAATTTTAGAATATCGGCTGGGAGTGTAGCTCAGGCGTAGAGTGCCAGTTTAGTGTGCATGAAACACTGGGCTCGATCCCCAGCGTCTCCCCCCAATAAACAACAGTGTTGGCAAAACCAAATATTTTTAGAATAGTCTCATCATTTCAAAAAGAAGCGTCAGAACCATTCCTCACCCTCCTAAAACCCAGCTCTGGACACCCACTAATCCACCTTCTGCCCCTAGACATTTGCCTGTGCTAGGCATTTCCTATAAATGGAATCGTATAATAAGTGGTCTTTTGTGACCAGCCTTTTAAACTCAGCATGTTTTCCAAGTTCATCCATGTTGTAGCATGTATGAGAACTTCATCCCGTTGAATGATATCCCATTGTCTGTATTGCGTAGTTTGTTATCCACTCATCTGTTGATGGACATGGTTGGATGCACTTCTTGGCTGCTATGTGTAAGGCTGGTATCAACATTCATGTGTAAGTTTTTGTGTGGACATATGTTATCATTTCTCCTAGGAATAAAATTGTTGGCTCATGGGGTAACTCTATATTTAACTTTTTGAGGAACTCTCAAACTATTTTCCAAAGCGGTTGCACTCTTTTTCCATTCCCACTAGCAGCGTATGAGGGTTTTGATGTCTTCACCTCCTCAACACTAGTTGCTGTGTGTCTTTCTGATTATAACCATCCTGGTGGATGTGAAGTGGTACTTTACTGTGGCTCTGATTTGCATTTCCCTAATGACTAATGCTACAGAGTATTTTTTCAGGCTTGTTGGCCATTTGCATATCTTCTTTGAAGAAATGGTTACATAAATTGTCCATTTTAAAATTTGGACAAACCTGCAATCCTCGTCTCTCAGCCTCCAAAGTACTGGGATTATAGGGTGTGCCACCATGCCCAGCTAGGTTTTAGTTTCGATGCAAGCTAATTTGTCTATTTTTTTCTTTTAATGTTCGTGCTTTTTGTGTCCTATCTAAGAAGGCCAAGTCTTATTTTTATTTTTTCATATTTTTGTGGTGCTGGGGATGAACCCAGGGGCCTTCTACCTCCAAGCTATACCTCCAGCCCTATTTTATTTTTTATTGGGAAACAGGGTCTCACTAAGTTGTGGAGGGCCTCACTAAGTAGCTGAGGCTGGCCGCAAACCTGAGAGCCTCCTATCTCAGCCTCCTAAGTACTGGGATTACAGGTGTGCGCCACCATGCCCAGCCAAACATTATTTTTAATAACAATAGTTCTAAACAAGGTCTCGGGTCCCGCCCGAGAGTGGCACGATACTGATGGGGAAGCAAACGCTGACGGCCCGAAAACACACATCATGGACCGGGAGACATGTCTGGCACGATCTCGTTTATTAGAAAGCCAATCCCCCTTTTAAAGTAGAGGCCATACAGGAAACTCGCAAGCAGTATGGTGTGACCCAATGGCACGTGAGGGTCGGGTCACCACGCCCCCCTGTAACCTATCATAGGTAGAGGCACCTGTTGTCTGTGAGCACGGAAGGAGGTAACTGCCTATCATAGCCCTCCTGAGGTTAGGTGGGGCTATCTGTGGGACCTCCCTCTGAGGGGTCCGGCAGCGCCATCTTTGCCACTGATATGCTGAGTCACTGCCACGTGGAAGAGGCCCGGTACTCGGTACTCTAGAGCAGGC